>LLCB01000226.1:0-98947 GCA_001414345.1 Hymenoscyphus infarciens | reverse complement strand
GTGTGTTAGTATTAGTTAATAATTACCTTACTTACTAATAGGCTTTAGGTTTAAACCTTAGTCTATACTAGTTCTTTCTAGTATTGTCTAGAAGGTTCGGTTACGTTCTCGGTTACGGTTAAGCAAACACGTAATCCCTAGAACCTTCTAGTAACCCCTTTGATTTATAAGCTATAGAAGCTTCTAGTATTTACTCTAGAAGTATATATAGTCCTCTTCTATCTTTTAGTTAGAAATCAAGTTAAAAAGTTAAAAGTCAAAATTCACTAAGTCTTTTATACTTATACTTCGACTCCTTAGAAACGTGATTTAGCGATCACCTAACCTACCCTGTGCCGATTCAACTTACGTACTTCTGACCTACCCTGTAGCCTACTCTGTAGTCTACCCTGTACGTATATAACCTCTTATACCAATTTCATGAAGCTAAGCTTGATTCTTTCCCCTATTCTTGTGTCGATTCTTAGACGATTGGTCCCGACCCGTGCTTGCTCGTGGTGAAATTACCGTCGTCGTTCCACGACTCGCTGGTAGTGGTACATGTTTTGATGCAGAACTACCATGAGGCAATTCAGAAATCGGCCACGTGTGCATACTGATTTCGAGACCTGGTTTAATGCTTTCCTCCCAAGCCTGAGGTGGAATAATGTTGCCTTGTTGATCGATGAGGTCGTAATGCCCATCGTTCACGTTAGAAACGTAAAGTTGTCGAATGAGCTCTTCCATACCCTACAGCACGTATCACTATGAGATTCTTCTGGAAAGACAATAAGAAAGAGTAGGCAACTTACCGACCATTTCTCGCATAGGTGGAAGGGCAATGAGAATTTACGGCCCAGGGTATCCTTGAATTTAATAACATTCTTTGTTTCCCACATTTCCATCGAGATATTCCACCCAGGTTCGACAAGCTGGCCCCAGAGGGATTGGAGGATGACTTGACCTTTAGGGTCAATAAGGCTGTACTTTCCCTCTGTCACCTTTTCCACATCTTCATTCTTGATCACCCCGGCATAAGATTGTTTTACAAATTCTCTCATTTCCTGGGGTATTTAGATTTTGTTTGAGCTTGTGCTAGGAGTGGACTTACCACCCAGGTCTTGCATGCCTGGTAAGGAATAGGGAATTGGTTTCCGAGGGTATTAGTGAAGATTACCGGGGGGAGATTTTGCTTCTCCTTGGTTTTTGGTGAAATCTTTTGCTTGGCTTTTCGACCAGATTTAATATCCACACGATTCTTAGGTATGTTCGCAAAGAGGTTTTCTGCTTGGTTTCGAGCATTCGATTCGTCATAGCCTGTGTCGCCGTGATGCTTAGACCAAGCTTGATATTGGTGCTCTGATCCGTCTATTATGGTTTCTGTATCGGCCTTCAAGTTGTTGAGATATCTTTCGAGCATATATTCATTTGGATCATTGCTGCTTCCAGCGTTTTGGCCTTCAGTCGGGAAATTTCGGCTAGAATATGAGCGGTATCCTTTTGAATCTGAGTGGTGTCTTCCTTGAGTGTTGAAGTATCTTGGAGAAGTTTCTCCGTGTCATTCTTGACCTCCTTCAAAATGATTCTGTGTAACCCGTCAGTGGTAAAACCATGGCCCAAGGAGAGAGAACTGACATCGAAAACAGGTCCAACGTAACGTTCAAAGTCGACTTGTGTACTTCCAAATCCCCCTTTAACTTGTTTATCTCCTCTTTGCCGGATACCGCCCAAGTGACACCAAACTGTCCTTGTTTTTTTATGCAATCACCAATTTGATTTACAACTTTGCTGCAACTCGACGCGACGCCAACAATTTGCTCGACCACGCTGCCAGGGAGAGTTGGATTTGAAGGATCTTTGAAGTCTTCAACCAAGATTTCTAGTATTGCTTTGACAGAAGCGAGTTCCTTCTTGACGGAGATGATCTCTTTTCGGGCATGTCGAACATTGTGCATGAATGTAGTCGCCACCAATGATACCTTGCCGATGGTACCGACGACGCCAATGATCGCAGTCACGGCGGATATTGGGTCCATTGCTAATGAAATTTAGTTCACACGAAGGCTGTCACGGTTGTAAAAACGATGAGATGGCAATTTGAGGCTGGGAGGCGGCCAAGTCCTTCCACACCTCCAGGTCACGGGTTCTGCGTCTACTGTTTGCCCTGGTGGTGGCTTGCTGACCGCCAGGGGTGCAGAGTGTGGTTCATGAAATTATCCTTGGTATTTACCTTCACCAAAATGCATAAAACAATTCCGTAAAAACTTGACAAGGTAAGCTGAAGAATTGAAAATAAGTCGGGTTGGTGCGAAATGATTTTCTTCTTCGAGGATTTGTTTACGGAACTCCCGCTGCTGTGCAACTTGATGTCATTTGAGTATAATTTTCATGGCGACTGATGGACCTTGATTCGATGTCAACATTCAACCTCATCCAATTTGTAAACCCAATAAACACCCAAAGATATAACTACAACCCCCACCCAAAAACAAGAATAATTATACCTCTAACGACCCCCAATCTGCCCCCGTGGAATAGGTCGTATCCAACAGACCAACAAGTTAATCCCAACGGTCATCACCCCAATAACCCAAATCCCCCTCCCATAATTCTTCCCCTGGTACCTGAAAATAATTGCGAAAACAATGCCTCCCAAATTCCCACTCGCCCCCGTGACCCCAGAAATAATACCGTTAGCAAAAGGATGAACATGCGGCACAAGCGAGAAGTTCGTTCCATTACTTGCTTCCAAAAAGAAAGCCATTCCCGCGATGAGACCGAACATTGTATGTTGATTATGCGAGTTTGTAAAGCCGATAGCAATCTGGAAGACACCGCAAAGTATGGAGAGGGTATGAAGAAGGACTTTCTTAGACCAGAGGGAGGAGGTCTTCTTATATAAACAATCGGAAACGATGCCACCGAGAGGACGAAAAACAACATTCAAGAGCCCGAACATAGCGGCCCAGTTTCCTGTTCCGGTTTGCCCTAGTTTGGGGAATTGCTTCAGGTAGTAGGCTCCTAGGATGGAGTTTATAGCTAGTTCCGCACCGAAAGAGCAGAAGTAACAGGCTGCTACGACGAGGGTTTGTGGCGTGAAGATTACGGAGACGGCTTCGTGGAAAGAGGGTTTCTGGACGACCTCTCCACGGGCTGAGTCGATCATTCCTTGGGAACCCATAGGTGCTTCGTGGTTGAAAGAGCCATGTTTTGCGCGCGCGAGATCGGCTTCTTCGTCGAGGCGTTTTTCGGTTGAGGTTGGTGTGCTGGTTCCTGGGGTGACTCTCTTGTCGGTTATTGCGCCGGGGATGTCGACTACTCCTTGTTCGATATGGACTCCGTGAGCTTGGAGATTTTGTTGGACGGCGAGATGGCGTTCGGACCATTTTCCTGTTGGTGTGTCGTCACAGGCGAGGAAGAGTCCAATGGCTACAAAGGTTATGAGGATGAAGGGGACAACGAAGGAGACTCTCCATGCGACGTGCTCGCTTAGGTGTTGTTTTTGACGGAGGGAATCGTAGATGGCTGGCATGACGAAATAGGTAATCCCACCCCCTGCGTTGCCCAAACCTGCTGTAAGAGAGTTGGCAGATCCTACGATGTTTTTGTCGAAGAAACCGGTGGACCAGACTTGACATGGCACAAACGATCCTCCTAGAATCCCGACGAAGAAACGTATGAAGTATAGACCCATTGCGTTATGGATTGTTCCTGCGAGGACACTGGGGATGGCACCAAGGAGGAGGCATGTCGCGAAGGTTACTCGAGGTCCGAAGGCATCACAAGCTGGGCCAGCGACGAGTCGAACGAGAAGTCTAAAAGACGTCAGAATATTAACTTCTGACGGAAAACAGAATACTCACGTGGCTGTGAGAGCAATGATGTTAGAGTTGGCGATCTCGATTTGGCTCAATTTGAGATCGTGCTTAATAGCATCGGATAGCTAGAGGATGTTAGGGAAATTCAAGCTTTCCATGGCTGAACTTACTAATGGTGGAAACGCATACCTATTCATCATGAGTTTGTTTCTGATAATACAGAGTAGAGGGGAACTTACCAAGCCAAAAAAGCAATCATGAATCCAAACCAAGAGAAGAAGTACACTCTTCCATATTTGTTGAAAGGATTTAGGACTGGGATAGATCTTGCTTTGCCATTGACAGGATTGACAGCGGGTGCCTGCCACATGGACGCAAATGTGAACCCCATTTCCGAATTCTGGTATTTGGATTCATATAAAAAGATTAGTCGAGGCAACTTGGAACTTGATACTGAAGATCGAGGGATGTGAAGTCGAAACTGAGTTGAAGGTCTGACTTGGGTCGTGTATTTACTCTGGGCAAAAGCTTGTTCTTAAACCTCACGATTGGCGACGTCAACCCGCAGTTGATATATTTCCGGAAAAAGCCTGCATGTCTAGCCAAGCAACAAATCCGCGGGAAGTCCTTGCGGAGAACTAAAGCATGTCTTTCGGGGGAGCTAGTGAGTGTATACTAAAACATTGGCAGTACCGTAAAACATCCCGTTATCTGGAATATGGCCACAAAGTTTGTGTAGAGAAGAGAGCCTGTAGGGTGTGTCTGATAAGAAATCATTCTGTAAAGGGTGGATCAAAAGGAGCTCTGATATCTAGATGCAGATCTCCGGGGAGGTTCTGGAAATCCAGGATAGAGACTGGTTGAAACAGGCTGGGGATTTGACAAAAACGTTGGTAGAGTAGGCCGGTTGAGGCTGGACGGAAAGGATGCGATTGGAAGACTTTGATAGGGCAATCAACACGCTTTAAATGTCGGCCAGACTCCCCCTGACGAAAGCCTTGTCTCATGGTCGGTCAAAAGAAGCCATTAGGTAGAGTAATCGGGAATGGAAGATATAGACTTGCCAAAAATATCGAATTCAGGACTCAATCTATTTCCATCATTGCAAGTGAGACTTCAAGGATTGCATTTCTGATAGACCAATGAAAGGAAGTTATCTTATCAGCGAATGTAGGAGGCGTATTTGCGTATCAACACACCACCTCGATGTCGAGCGCGCCGCAAAACACAAACACCTTGGGCATAGATAAAGAAAAGATATCTTGCTTCTAAAGTTTAGGTCTAATTTCAAAACCGACTATTATTCTTAGTCCAGATAGGAAAAAGTCACCCGAAAAAAAGAACCAACCGCGTCGCTTATTTCTTATCTCTAACATGACCCAAAGGGGAAATATCAACTCTGACACACACTAGAGATAAAAAGAGCCCCAGCGCATGAAAAGTACTTAGAACCCCAGATCTCCGCGGGAAGTACGAGGAATTGATTCATTCATAGACCACGAGCACCACGTCTGAGGTTTGCCTTCTAGAGTTTGGAGATTTCTCAAGAACTCCATCCCGGGTCGCCAGTGATCGATTTCTGATTTTGAATTCAAAGTCTTCCGATTGCGCACGTGAGATATTCTAACAAAAAGCTGACAACTTTGTTGGGTCAAGAGGAAAGATTGAAGTTCATGATGTGCAGTATTCTCTACCCCCACGCTAGCCTTATCTCGTCCATGGGACCAATCAACGTGTGTTTAGGTTTCGTGCAGTGACTTTCCAGTTGCCGGAAAAAGCAAAACATGCTCGATATTGACAGTACAAGCGGTAGTACTCCTACTATGAAGTAATTATTCCTCGAAGAGAAGAAATAGATTCTTGTTATGAACGAGAAGCTGAACCAAGGAGATATTTTGAGGACCCCGTTCAAAGTGCTAGAAAATCATGTAATAAGTAAAAACCCAAGTAGCTTTCCAGGCCACAGGCTACTAATTCCGGCCAATGATGAACAGCACCCTTTGAAAAACGAGGTGATCCCACTACCTCCGTACCGTAGGGGTACAGGAATTCGTGAGTGTAGTCCAAGGCACTTCCTTGCCCTTTTACGATTCGCCTAACTATTCTGGAAGACATCATGAATCTAACTATTTAAGCCTTTTGGGATAACTGAAGCGATTTTCCAAGTTTTAATCAAAGAATCGAGGATGCAGCGTGCAGGTACTCTATGGAGTACTCTGCCTTGATTAGTTACGAATTCCTGCACCCCCTGGTGATCGCATCCATAACTCTTCGTCAACCATATCCCGGAGAAAAAGAAAAAGAGAAAAGTATAGAAGATGATTCATTTTACGACTTATGTAAGCTTGCGCCTGCTGATTGTCAAAACTTTATATATTGAGATGTAGATACCCGGAAGCACAATTTGCTAGCGGCATAAACAGCTCATTGATATGACGCTTCTCATTTGATTGGTCGAAGAGCAACGCGTGTAGTACCAAATATGGAGAGGTGCTTGATAAGTGAGCCCAGAGACGCACAACCCCCTCCTTCATTCATGGTCGTGTTATGAGAGATTGAAGTCCGCCAGGAAGAGAAGCGCAGAGAAACAATTGAAATTCACAACTTGGTGAGAGATGGTGATGAATATATATGGGTCGGGTCGGGTCTTGGTGGGGCGAAGCACGTGGACTGGCGCGTCGGCAGCACTGGGCTGGACGCGATTTCAAGGCTCCAGCAGGAATCCCATCCCCAAGCTGAATTTCGACAACCACAACCGTACAGCCAGCAAGATTTGACATCCAAAAGCCTCAACGATCTCCGAACGGCATATTCACCTGTCGCGATAGTCTGCCAACGACACCAATGGGTTCGTCAGCGCATCTTGGTGTTGTTGTCCAGGCCTCATGACTAAACACAATTTGAATCTTCACATCTCCTGGCTTTTATCCCACGGCGTCGCTCCAGCTGCATCTGCCATTGACATTGTCCAAACGAATGCGAATCGAACTACGGCGGCACAACTGGTTGAGGAAACTTTGGATATTTTAGAGGAGGCGGAGGAGGAAATTCCACGCATTGCACCGAATCCCGAGAGAAATCGAATACCTATTGCGACGGTCAATACCTTTGTCCGGCCACCGCTCCCTCCCTCGATCATACCAAATTCCCACCCTCGAGACTCTATATCAAACTCGGAGGACGCGCAGATGCTAAAGCTTGGTTCTTCCAAGAAGCCCTCTCGGCCGGGCCTGTATAGTCAACAGCAGCTTGCCACCCCAACTTCAACCACCAGTTCAGCTGTTCCGCCAAAATCTACGCTGTCACGCTCTTATGGCAACCTTTTGAGGAAAAATAGTAGTGTGTCTCAAATTGCTAATTGCTCAACCCCCGAACTAATAGGTCTACAGTAGGTACGCCAACCTCCAAAACCCCAGTCGAACGTTCACATGCGAGGCTTTCGAGAAACCTACAAACCCCACAAACTCCCCAACGAACTCCTCAACGAACTCCCCACATCGAAGTCAAGGTTGAGTCTGTTGATCTTACGGGAGACGAATATGGATACGAACGTAAATCACGCTCAAGCAGCTCGGATGTGATATTTGGGGAACCGACAACATTATGGCGGGAGGATTCTGCCTCTAGACCGGAACCTCTTCCTGTTGGAAGGACAGCCAAAAAGCGGAAAAGCGATGACATCTCCAGGGCGACCCCACGGAAGCGAAAAGAGACTCCTATTCCGGAGGATGAGCTTCAGGCGGCTAGCCAGCAAAGCGATGACAGTTACCCGGATATTGATGAACTCTTGCCTTCCCAACGCGGCCCAAAAAGCGTCGAGCCCCGGGATTCAAAAACAGTGCAGCCAAGCATTGAGGATGTCGATTCCGAAAACGATTTCGATGGCTTTGAAATAATGGAAACCACTCGCACCATAGAAACTCATACCCGCATAAGTCGAGTCCCATCTGGAGGAAACGTTCCGACCTTGAAGTCATCATCTCGCCCAGTATTGGCTCAAACGTCGGAGTCGAGAACAATGACCCGCAGTCAGACACCAAAACCACACCCAACTGTTCAAGTTCAACAATCACCGGTTCCGAATATCAAAAACTCGCCTAGCTCCTCTCTGCAGACACCCCAAAACAGAAAAAAGCGACGTGTGCACAATGTCGTTAGAGACACGGATGACGACGAATCGGATACGGAGGTGAAAGTCAATTGTTCTCATAGACAATCAGCTAGAAAGCAACCTGGGGTCATAGATCCGCTAAAAGGTAAATTAGAGGAGATTCCTCAATTTATGTCACCCAGCCGAAAACCGAGGACCCTCAAAAGTCCTGCCTCGAAAGCCGGGAGCCCTTTACGGCCTATATCACAAAATCCTGGACATCGACAAGACAAAGCCCTCTCTCCATCCAAAAGAGACTCGCCCTCCAAAAGCCATTCTACATCGAATCTCCCAGTCCAGCAGCCCAGTCAGCAACCACTTTCGTCTTCCCTCACCTCGGATGACAGACATGTGGTGGCCATGTATTTGAAACACCCTGCAGCTATTTCATCATACCAGCAAGCATTCAAGAACTTGCTGGACCAAAATTCTTGCGAGACCATGGCAATCATGGATCAGGGCAATGTGGTTCCCACTGATTTGAAGAATTATCGTATTGAATTGTTAAACAAGAAGAAATGCTATGAAGCATTGGAGGAACACGGTCACAGATGTAGGGACCTGATGGGGGTTAAGAGGACTGTTGTCCAGCAAATGCTTTTGCAGACAGATGCAGGAGCTGATACGACCCCGGAGGAGGAGCGTATTGCAGCACTTTCTCGCCAGATCAAACAACTCGAGGGCCAAATCTCCCAATTGCTGCACAGCTCGGGCGCCATACAGGATGGGTTTGGTACTGAATCAGAAATGGAAATGGATCTAACTCGCGCTACCCCGATCGAACCCAAATCTCAGGATCGCCCGCCGTTGCCTTCTGGACAAAGCAGCCTTGGCAGTGCTCAAGTCGTCTTACAGACCCAATTCCCTTCTCTACCACAGATATCCTCCACCAGCTCCAACACAAGAAATCCGGAAGAAGCCTACCACAGGCCATCTTCCAAAGTTAGAGCAACCGATGATTCCTTTGGCGTTCAATATCAAGCCTCGCCGTCCCCTGTTCGACGCCAACCTGCATCTTCAACCTTTCATAGGGAGGAAGCAACATCTTCTGGACGCGGTCGAATCGAGAACCAAAAAGCCCTTCGACAGCCAGTCTTTCAATCTGACCCCTCACCCATGGATTACGACTTTGATGATAATGATTCGACTGGCCATCTCGATGGAGGTCAGGAAATACAAGAAGCTTCTCGAGTTTATGAACAAACCACAAACAATACTGTGGAAGAAGACTTTGGGGATGATTTTGAGGACGATTACCCCGAGTTGCTTGCAGTGACGCAGCAGGTCGAAACACAACAATCCTTCTCGAAACCTTCGAAACCTTCGGCCAAGCCAAGCGCTCGGGAAACCACCCGAAATACTCCTCTCGCCTCGAAAACCCGGCCATCCAGCGAAAAACGAACTATGTATTCAATCGATCCGGCGCATGCTAGCATGATGAACTATCCATGGTCTGCGGATGTCAAAAGGGCTCTCAAAGACCGCTTCGGGCTTCGTGGCTTCCGACAGAATCAGCTCGAAGCAATTAATGCCACTCTATCTGGGAAAGATGCATTTGTCCTGATGCCCACAGGTGGCGGAAAATCTTTGTGCTATCAACTGCCAGCCGTAGTTCAATCAGGAAAGAATAAGGGTGTCACAATCGTAATCTCCCCATTGCTCAGCCTTATGAAGGACCAGGTTGATCACCTGACCGCCCGGCATATTCAAGCTTTCCTCATCAATGGCGAGACCCCTCGATCCCGCCGAGATTACTATTTTGGAATTCTTGACAAGCCCAGACCAGAGCAGTATATCCAGCTGCTTTACATTACCCCCGAGATGATTGGAAAAAGTGGGCAGCTCAGTACATTTCTTGCCAAGTTGCACGCGAAAAAAAGACTTGCTCGAATTGTTGTTGATGAAGCGCATTGCGTTAGTCAGTGGGGTCATGACTTCCGTCCCGATTACAAGAATCTCTCTGTTGTTCGACAAAAGTATCCTGGTGTGCCACTTATCGCCTTGACGGCAACAGCAACCGAAAATGTCAAGGCAGATTGCATCCACAATTTGGGTATGAGGGGCTGTGAGGAATTCAAGCAAAGTTTCAATCGGCCAAATTTGTATTACGAGATTCGTAACAAAAAAGGCAAAGGCGCTGGTGCTGAGACTGTGGAAAGCATGGCGGAATTGATTTTGGAAAAGTACCCAGGGCAAACTGGAATCATCTACACCCTGTCTAGGAAAGGCTGTGAAGAATTGGCAGCGAAACTGGCAGCGAAAGGAATCAGGGCTCATCACTTTCATGCCACCATGGACCCCGCCGAGAAAGAACAAGTTCAGCGCGACTGGCAAGTGGGAAAATGGCAGGTGGTCGTGGCCACCATCGCTTTTGGGATGGGCATTGATAAGCCCGACGTTCGTTTTGTCATTCATCATACCATACCAAAAAGTTTGGAAGGATACTACCAGGAGACTGGTCGCGCTGGCCGGGATGGAAAGCCTTCTTCGTGTTACCTCTACTACGGATACCAAGACACCGCAGTTCTTAAAAAGTTCATCGATGAGGGCGAGGGTGACGAGGTAGTGAAGCAAAGGCATCGAGAAATGTTGAAACGGATGGTACAATTTTGCGAAAACCGGAGCGACTGTCGCAGAGCCGATATTCTTGCATACTTCGGTGAGAAGTTTGACAAGGACGAATGCGGTCAGGGCTGCGACAACTGCAACTCCGATGCAGTATTCGAACCAAAGGACGTCACAAACCTCGTACAAGCTGCCATTGGAGTCATCAAAGCACTAGACTATGAGCACGTTACCCTTCTCTACATAATCGACATACTTCGTGGGGTCAATACGGTGAAGATGCGACAGAATAAATGCCAGAATATAGAAGGTTACGGGGTAGCAAGTCAGTTACTGCGTCATGAAGTCGAACATCTGTTCATTAGACTTCTCATGGAAAACGTTGTGGAAGAGTACACTGTCATGAAGGGTCAATTTCCTCATCAGTACATGAAGGTAAGCCAACATTCACTCTCCACATCAATTCTTCTCTAACTCTTGTAGCTTGGTGATAGATACGAAGCATACGAAACGGGCCGGAAGAGGTTAAACCTCATGGTGAAAGTTTCCAAATCACCCACAGGGGTTGGCAGAGGCTCGAGACGGCCGACAGACAAGGAGGATGTTCCCAGTACATCCCGTAGCTCAAGAGCGCTGCCGACCTCAACACTTCTCACCTCGCCCCTCTCGCCGTCCTCGCGAAGACAAAATAATCAAGCTCGAAACAATCTTGTCGTGGGTGACAGTGAAAGTGAGGATTATGGCTTCAACGAGAACGCCTTCAACCATGTATCCAACCCAAGACGGGCTCGACCTCAGTCACGGCTCCTTGGGCCTCCCATCACGACTGACGTTCGAATGGAAGACTTACCGGTCGCCCACCGCTCTTGTATTGATGCTTTTGTCATAAAAGCAAAGGCGGAGGATGAAAAACTACGTAATAGGAATGGTCATCGAAAGCCCTACTTTACAGATAATCATTTCCGAGACATGGCTAGACAATGGACGGCGACTGAGAAGGCTATGCTCGCAATACCTGGAATTGATCAAGAGAAGGTCAAACTATATGGCAAGAAATTCATCCCCTTGGTTAAAAAGGCCCACGAGAGTTATACTCAGGGGAACACTAATCACAATCAAGACATGGATCAGAACCATCGAATTGTCATTGATCTCGTCGGTGATGACGAGGAGACAGATGAGGATGAGTATGATGACGATAACATGTCACAAACAGAGGAACATTCCCAATATTTTGTCCCACCTGATGTTCAGGAATTCAATAGAGCCATGAACCAATCGTCATCCCGAGATCAAAGTCGCCCACCTGCTAGAATGGATCCACCGGCTCAAAAGGTATATAAAGGCAATACTACGATACGCGGCAGAGGCGGTCGTGGTGGCAAGAGAGGCCCACGAAACAGCGCGGGGTCCACATCGAGTCGTTCATACGCATCTGGCGTTTCGAAGAGAGGCGGAGGCCGAACTCGAAAAACGTCTGCTACTTCTTCTCGCAAGTCGGGAGGTAGCAAGACAACCTCGGATAACTCATCCATGATGAACCAATTTGCTTATAACAAACGTGGGGGTGGGTCTGGTGGGGGCGGTTTTGGTGGTATTGGTATGATGCCTACTTGATTATATCATGTTTGTGATGGTTTATAGAAAGAGAGAGAGTGTGTGTGTGCGTGTGTATGTGGGCGAGAGACATTTGGCAATCAATACCCAGGTTATATTCTTTTGCTGCTTTGGCTATAGAGCATTCTTTTGGCGTTTCTGGGGGGGTGTCGGCATGCTGTTGATGGAGTATTGAAAGGCAGGGCATTAGCTGGATTATGATTGATGAGGTGGCATTGGTTTATTTTTTGAGGGCTAGGAGGATCGAGGTATGAACTGGATTGGAAGCTGGATTGGAAGCTGTTGTAAGGATGTATACATGTGCTGGGGGATTTAGCTATTGATAGCGATAGCGATACCTCAGATGATGTTTCGATGAATGGAATGTTGCTCAGCGAGCTTAATCACACTCTAAATGACTTTAACTCACTTCACTTATAAAGGCTTAATACATATCATCTCTGAAGCCAACTAGTATGCATATTTCTGGCCGTTGGTATTTTTTGTTGCTTTTTGAACACCACTTCCAAAAACAGTTATGCCACAGCCAGTTACGGTTAGACAAACGGTAGACTCAAGTGCCCCTACGGAGGACCCGGGAACAATTTTTGACTCACTATCCAATTAACAGAAAGCTTTAGTGTAAAATGAAGTTCTGGTGAATAGAGGCCACCAGGGAGGGATTCTTAATTTCCCATAGCAGGAATCTTCCGTGACTACCTCGCCCAAAATCTTTCTTCTTTACACTGGTGGGTGATGGCACGTGATTCGCTTAAGCTTTAAGCTTTCCTTTTTGGTGCATCGTACTTACCACTGGTGTAGGGTTTGATGGGGAGTAGAACGCATTAGAACTATGTCTTTTGAGGATGTCTGAGAGGATGTCTGAGAGGAATTGTAACAAGGTTTGAGAAGGAGAAAGAGCAGGCTTCTGTCAAACTCCACTTGAACAAACTCGTAGACTTGTAGTAAGTAGTTTTATTGAACTTATTAATGTATTGGTGTCCTACTATGAGGATACCAAATTAATGGAACTTCTTTACTGGCTCAAATACTTTTTTCAGTGATTACCGGTGTTGCCCCCATTTATGATGAAACCTGCCACCATTTAGAAGAAACATTTAATGGGAAGTAACGCATAAGACACTGGCATAAATCAAGGAAGGAAAGTACGTAGTGAAAACCGAGTTTATATTTCGCAACTGAGTCGCACTCTAGTAGTTGCCCATTCAGTCCACGCCCTTGTATGTATATCACTCTCTTCCAAAAATGTAGGAATCGCCGTCCTCATCTACCGCCACTTGAAGGTTTGGTCTCTCTTCCTCTGCTGGAATGGGTCGCCAGACAAATTTCCGTCCCTTCTTTCCCTTTGCTTCACTCCAAGCCTCCCCACTTTCCATATCAACATCTTCCTCCTTTCCCTTGCCTTTGTATGATCCCTCGCCATTTTCCTTCCCAGATCCTTGATATAATGCTCGCAACTTCGTCTTGAATTTAGGCTCGATATTCACAAACGTATAACTGTCCTCTTTAGCCGGGAAGTACACTTCTTGCTTCAATAACTCAGTGTTCGAGATATCACGAAGATGGTTGGTATATGGGAGCTTTGCGCCGATTATGAGTTGCTCGTCGTCCTCGCCCGTCTTGGTGTTGAAAAATGGCAACTTTATCTCGATGAAGTAGAAACCCCACTACAAAACATCGGAGTTAGTATACTTCTTTAAAAGTTTTCAAGGAGTAGCATGAGTAAGAGTATCAAGGACCATTCTAAAAGAATTCAGAACGGGGAATGTCTCAGCTCTAGGATTTACCCGAAGATGACATTTTGCTCGGAGAAACTGGGCACTCACGTAGTACATTTTTCCTCCAAATAATTCGGATCCTGTGGTTTTCAATCCAAATGATGTTTCAACTCGTGACTGGTTTACCCCCTTGTGAATGATATGCTCCAGGAAGTCGGCTGGTTCCGAGTTACTTGGTTCCGCTGTTGAAGAACATTTGACCAAAGTCTTTTCATTATTGTGGGTGACGAGTTCGCCAAAAAAGAGCTGAAGCTTTTGATTGTTAACGGAAATTCTTGCTTGTCCCCAATTTTGGGGGGTATCTGGATGATAGGCTGGAGGGGTGTGAAATGCTTCGCCCCTGACCCCAATGATTCGGTCCGCAGAAGCAAGTTGGTAAACCTTTGTGTGGGGGTCATCAAGCTCGCCGGTCGAGGACTTGAGAGGTCGGGTATACACAATGATGTAGTCGCCAGTGCACTCCTTGCGGTGCTGTTTCACTGATTAGAATGTGAGCATATAATTGGGACGGAAATGGCACATACAACTGGCTTATCCATGTGGAAATAGACACAGTTACCGAGAAAGTTCTCGTTTTTCTCAGCAAGCTGGGTCGGGGTCATTCGAGGGGTGCCAAAAGACAAATTATCGGCATAGACTTTTCTTTGTATTCCCAAAAGCACGTCTTTATGAGGCTCTCTGGTCATATTCAGGCGAGGTTCAGTTGCAAGCGGAGTCTTCTCAGCCATCCCGTCCATCTTCATGCTGGGCTCCCCTGCTTGAATTAGTTACTCTGCTCTATTCAATTGTACTTTCTCTTTGGGTACTCACCAAGATTGTTTGTCATTGCCAAACATGGCTCTCCTCTGCTGGCGTCTGCTGAAGACACCCCCTTCAGGCTTCCCTTTCCTTCTCCCGCGTCCATCGTATTTGCAGAATCAATATCTATCTCGGCTGTACCGCAGCCCCTTACGGTGGAACTACCTGGCGCCGAATGCGTGGCTTCGTAATCCATCGCATCTGGGTTCGCTGTGTTGAATTCTTGTTGGCGGTTCATCGTGGATTCCTAGATGGAAGGAGTAAGTTTCTGCTGTTGGCTTTGTTCTACTAAAGAGAGGGACTTGGTTTTATAGTGTTTACCTGCATGGTTGTTGGCGTATGTTTCAACAAGTAACGCGCCTGCGAAACTTTGAGGTTAGGAACTTTGAGGTTAGGAGCAAGCCTTTTCGCACGCTGTTTTTGACAGGCTCTTAATTGACTTGTCGTATCGATGGCTTCTTCCTACCAGACAGGAATATCTGTGAAGAAGTAGATAATGAGGATGGGAAGTACAGTTTTGAAGTGTTTGTGCGCAATCCGTCATCAGAGCCTGGTGAAGCCGATTGTGATAGGCCAACCTACCACCACAGCCTCGGCTAACTTCTTCCGTGTCCCAATATGCCCAATATGGTCCATCTGTCGCAGCACACCAGGTAATCTTATGTCTGCTGAGAATAAAATAGAAATAGACCGTTTCTTACAGTTGGAAGTTGGTCACCTCTGGCGAACTAGGTAGATATCATAACTCAGGTTTTGCTAATTATACAGTGCCAGTTGCACAAAGAATTTTCTGCTTTTGAAATTGTCTTGGTTATAATTGTACTGTCTGACATCTGGAGACTTTGCTAATTCAATACTCAAGCACCGTTTGCGTCACCATAGTCCCCCTGCGACCCTTTTCGTTGAAATTTTATGAGTTACAATATATTGAAATCCTTTGGTTCTATTGGTGTTTCAATCAACAACACCTTGCGATATTGAATCACTACTCCATATGTATCTATGGCGATTACAGAAGCTATATCGAGAGCATGGGATGAGCAAAGTGAAGTTAAAATAGATGCTTGATTCCCTAGAACTATAGGGGAGAGCATGAGGCTTTAAATACCATGCTCCTCGCTTAAAAGGTGGGGATCATCAGGTGATCCTTTGTCTGACCCACCTTTGTCCCGTGACAGTATCACCGAGCAGGAAGATTTATTACGAATGTTTCCATTGACAATCACAACTAAGACTATTATGTGTTTAGAAGCACAGCAAGCACAGCATGCATGCAATTGTTAGCCTGCATGCAATTGTTAGCCTGCATGCAATTGTTAGCCTCTCCTGTCAGTAAACATTGCAAGTGGCAGTGAATAGGCGACCTCATAAACGTTAGAACTTAGAAATGACACATACTTGATAATCAAGAGTCGCAAAAATTCGACAAAATTGCCACGAGATGCGCAATATACTCTTTTACCACCCTCCTCTAACTTCAAGAATAGTCTTAGTCTGTTGATGTTGAACTATTGGCACAAGAGGCCCTAATTACTGCTACATGCAATGTCAACCTGAAGCCTCTCCATCAGCTGGACATGTCCATTTTCTCATCATTTTTCACATTCACGCTGCATTCTTCCCTCTTGATACACGCAGCAAGAACGCTAGCAGTAGCACAGACCAGCCAGCAACTTGCGTGTTCTGCCACCCTGTTGGCGGTAGGTCAGACGCCACCTTCGTCTAGCTTCCCTAAAAGGGTTTAAGGCCAGGACGACCCCACCCACAGGCCACTGGCCCACCACGAAGCTTTTGATACCTCGACTATTCCAACGAATTCTTTTCTCTTTCAACCTCCCAACACACAATCGAAATGTACCAACAACCCATTGAGATCATCGCAACAACATCCGACTTTTGATATGTTGTATTGATTCTTGTAAGTTCCTGCGTGCCCCTTTCTTTAGCGACACCCTTCAGAGACTGACGGCAGCCTTCTCTAGGAACCCATTTTGCGAGCGGCTTCACCTTTCGCAGAACACGCCTTTCAAACTGTCATTTCCTCACAACTGCCCCACTGTCAAGAAAAGTTCCTTTGACTGGTTAGTGTTTTATCATTGATTCTATCGCGCGTCCTTTATTCCTCTTCCATACCATCATCACCTTTCTTAAACCCAAGTTGAGGTCACGTTGCTTACCTCTCCTTTGATACAGAAGTTGTGACCCAGCTCTCGCAGAGTGTCAAGAACCTTGCAGCGTGGCAAGCATTGTGCGGTACGTCAACTCGTAAGTAACTTGAAGCACCCCACCCCTCCCCTGATCCTTCGTTGTTGTCAAACTCACCAAGGTCTTGCCACTACCTTGCCGCGCGCTCATTTCACCTGACGAATAGTAATTTAGGGATTGGCTGCTAACCAATTTTGCAATACAGGAGCCATACATCCTTTCAATACTACACAAGTGCCCCGCGTCGGCAGGTGGAGCCCCCATCCGCACGCCAGCGACTGCAAGTCAAAACATATCCAGAAACGCTGCATAGCCCAAACAAATCTGGGTATCACTGTACTCGTCACACACAGGTTGTAAGTCAAGTCTATTTCCTATTCTTTTGATTCACCTCTGCTGCTGTCTTGTCATGCCTCTTATATATCCTACTGGTTTGAATGGAGATTGTCATGTCCCTCCTGTACTTTCCTCTTTTCCTGATTACGAGCAGACATTGCTTTACCTCTTCCCAAGTAATTGCATGAGCTAATGGCTAACGATATCTTAGTATTGGCGATTTGGTCACCACTGAGCACCATTCACCTGAACTGCTACGATAGGTCCTCGGCACGGATCACCTATAATCACTTTGCCCCTCACACAAATCCTCTTCGTCACCAAACTCAACTCACACTACCGTCCCACTGAAGACCAAGTACTTTCTGCCTCCACGCTGTCAGATCAATTCCCTACGACAACATGGCGGAACAAGGCAACTCTCACAGAACCAAAAACCAGGTTCTGAGACAAATGGCAGAGGAAAATAAGGCAACTCTTTGCTGTCAGAACAAAGATCACTTCATCGCCTGTATTCTTTGGAAGAAAGCTGGTATCGAACCTATTTCTGTTCACATGAACAAAGACAAAGACATTCAACATCCACCGGAGATGACGAAACCACCAAGAATGTATGACAGAACTCAACAATACAATCGATTGAATAACGACGAGTTGTACAATGAGATCTACAAACGAGTCACAGGGCTCAAGGAACTTGAACAAGAAATTGAACAAGAAAAGAGTGCAAGATTGAGAACTCGGAAGCAGAATGTGCACGTGCATGATGGAGTCTTATCCGAGCTTCTTCGAGTCAAGGCAAAGGATCCACTAGTCGCAGCATGCATGTGGCTAGATATTCATTGCGTCCCCTCTTCAGAATCGCTGGCTGGATCTCTGTACAATCCTCTGAACGATGCTAAGAGTATTCTTTGGTCAAGTGCATACGTCACGAGTATGATCCGTTGCCTTCCTGAATCGGAAGTGCGACGAGACTTTACTGGCTTTAAGCTGTACTTGATGTGCTCTCTTGCGAAGCTTCTCAAACATTGTCGAAGCAAGGATCAAGGTTTCATCAGACTCGTTCACCAACCATTGATAGTTTACGAGCCCCCAGATCTTCCCGACAATCAAACTCTTACCCAGTTTGGCCAAAAGTTCAACAAGTTGCCTATTGAGCTTCGGAAGATTATTTGGGAACTTGCTTACGAAGACCTCGGAACTCGTGCAGTTCAGCCTTACAACGTCAGAGGTGTCATCAAAGTCAACTGCCGGGCCCCTGCTCTATTCCATGCCTGCCACGAATCACGCCAGGTTTGCATGTCTCTGCTTTCACACTATGTCAGATTCCGCCCCACCCAGAAGCTTCCAAAGTGTTTGAGTCAAGCAGCCATTGAAATCGAAGACACGGACGAAGACAAAGAGGAAAGCCAGGCCATGGACGAAGGCGACGGAGAGACCAACGGCCAGGTCAAAGTTAAAGATGGAATCACCCCCATAGAGGAAGACGAAGACTATGTCGAAGCCGTCGAAAAGGAGGATGACGAGGAAGACAAAGAAACCAACCAAACCTACAGAACGCCGGAGGGAAAGAAGGCTGGTGGAATCTGGTTTTCGCCATCTCGGGATACCCTCTATTTTGGCCGACGAACCTTTGCCTTGGCCGGCGAAACCCTCACTACGGGAGCGATTCGAGAGCAAATGCCCGAGATGTTGACTACCGTTCGACACGTTGGTATCTACCTGATGTCTCGTAGTCTCTGGACCGTCACCGATCAGACACTATTCATGGAAGACTTGGTTTATTTCAATAATATTGAGTCGATTACCGGAGTCGTTCGAGATGATTGGTTGACTTTCGAGCCATTCAACTCGGAATTGGAGACCCATATCTCTATGGTCATTGATTACGCTCTCGATGATGATACGGTGATCCCATCAAGGAAAGGAGCTTTCGTCAGGTTTGAAGATTCTCCTAGCTATGATGGTGGCAACCGTGAAAATTATGAGGCTTATCTCAGCAATATCAGAGACTCTTGGGACCGTGCAGAAACCCTCCGGGTCGACAAGTTTAATAAAGATCTAGCTCCACAAGACAAAATTGGACCACGATCCGGCATGATGAAATTTGCTATTGCGACGGCAACTGCTACTAAAGTCGCTATTCGCGAGTCCTTCAACTTTAAGAAGGAGGTAGACGCGCTAGCTATGTTGGCGGGTGGTATGGGTCTTGAGCCAGAGCACGATGATGGAATGGAGGTTGACACGGGTAATGCTGCGGATGATTTGATGGATCCTCCGGATGAAGAGGACAATCCCTTCATCAAGCAAGACGTCGAGGAGGACGAGAGTCGCATTGATGGTATTCCTGCTGCTCATTTGGGCTCCAGTTCTCTTCCACGGGGTGCAACGATTGAATCATCTCATGCTTCGGGTTCTCAAAGTCGCCCTTCACACGGACGAGCTTTGGAGACAGACGGGAGTGCTGAGAGAATTGCGAGATTGGAAGAGGAGTTGAGAGCGATGAAGGAGGCGAGGGAGAGTGACGCTAAGGAGATGAAAGCAAAGATGGAGTGGCTGTATGATATGGCGATGGCGGCAAAGCGTGGAAACGATGAGGGTGGAAACGATGAGGCCGCGAAGGGTGGAAATGTTTGATGGGTGATGATACGATACTTGTTTGGGGTTGCTCTTGCTTCATGGGCACACAAGGTACATGAGTTTGTAAAGGTTTCGTGCTCACCTCATGTCTGCAATTGACATTAGGTACGTTGCTGTCCATCTAGGACTAGAACTGTACGGTTGGTAGCTGGATTTGGAACTCGTTTCGTTTCGTTTCGTCTCCAATGTTCATTTTACATGGCCGTTGTGGGATGCTTGCTTTGTAATTAGAACCAAAGTATCAATACATAAACACATGGGCGCATAAATGACTCGTGAGAGATGAGAGTTTGATGACATTAGAACGACAAGTATCAAGAGTTTTCGGGAGAGATTCTTCATGGAATAAAAAAGTAAAGTAGTGTTCAAGGCTTTCCCAAGCACCTCGAGAAAACACCCTCATCGTGTAAAGCATAGTTTCTAGTTCTTTGAATGGTTTAGAAATGCTCCGTAGAACTATCTAGAGCCCGCTCCTCCAGATGCTTTTCAACTTGAGAGTCTTCCGAATCTCTAAAACGGACTTGTCGAAAAGTGGTACTAGAAAACACGTAATGGCTTTGGACTCGGTTGACTTCTTGCCTGATAGAAGAGGAGTGCAGCCATTCTGGTCCAGGAACAAAAATCAATGGACGAAATATGTTTATTATTCCTGGGTTATGCGATGAAAGTGAAACTCTTTCATGGAGAGTTGTGATGCTCTGAGGAATTGAATCACGATCTTCCCGGCCTTAGGTCTGCACAACGAATAAAAGCTACGAATATATTCAGAATATTCACGATTTTCCACGGATAAATTACCCTTTGAATTATTCAAGAATAAGGAGAGTTTAGGGTATAAATAGCAGTCGTTTATTCATGAATATTCTATATTCTCCACCCTTTTAGTATGGTTTCCCACTTATCTAAACATATATGAAAATCCCTCGAAATTATCCGCTTTAGTCGCTTTCGTCGTCTCGATTAGGCTACGCCGGGGCGTTTCTAGGCTAAAAAAGTAGATAAATTATTAAATAAGGTGAAAAGAGTACTATCCCCCCCCCTAGTTACATTATATACGCACAGACATCTGCCACACTAAAACGACCGTGCGCGTATAATGTAATTAGGGGGGGGGATAGTAGAGCCTTTCAACTCTTTCGACGTCGAAACCTTAGTTAAAACCTTAGCTTAAAGGTCACGTATATAATGCTTTAGAAAGTAGGGTATTATGTGATACCCTTTAACATAACACCCTATTTCATATAATATAAGTGATAAAGAGTAGAGACGATAGTAATCTATTAATAATAATTAAAAGTAAGTAAATTTATAGTTTACTTATATTTAATTATATATATAAAAAGAGAGTAAAATTCAACTTATATAAACCCTCTATACTAAGACCTAGGAGGCAGATATTAAGCTTAATAAATAGAAACTATTCGTAATATATTCATTTAAGCTCTTATCGCACAAATAATCGCTCAAATACTATATATTTATTTAATATTTATAATAAATAATTAATATTTTATTCATCTATTCGTTGTACAGACCTACCCGGCCTACGCCTACGCAGGTATGCCTGAGAGTGCTGGTCTTCTGGAGGGGAAGGTAGAGCCCGAGGTCATCGTGTCGTTCCTGCCTCAACATAATGATTTGGAAGTAATTGGCCAGCCCTCATCAAATTCATGCTTCTTCCCTCAAGAAAAATCGATATCAGAGATAGAAAACCGACGGTAAGTGACGGCCTTTGAAATACCCCGCCAATCCCAACCCCAGACTTCCGCGGGCCGTACTGTACCGGAAGTGGGATGTTCCCCAACAACAACAACAACAAATATATTCCCCAACTCCCTCCAGTCCCAATTACCAGTCCAATCCAGAATCCATACTTAAAAATGACCTCCCCAGCATTCTCCCTCTTCTCCCTCGCCGGTCAAACCGCCCTCATAACAGGCGGAACACGAGGAATCGGTCAAGCAGCAGCCCTCGCCCTCGCAGAAAGCGGGGCAGATATAATCCTAATCCAAGTACCCCTCCCCCTCCAAAAAAAAGACAACCACCATTCTAACTCGGCGATTGCACAGCGAGATACTTCCCAAGACGCAACAAAGAAATTAATCGAAGCCACGGGGAGAAAAGCAACGATATACACAGCGGATCTAGCTTCGCAAGCTGAAGTCGCGGCTCTGACACCGAAGATACTTGGAGATGGACACCAAGTGCAGATATTGGTTAATTGCGCTGGCATTCAGAGAAGACATCCTAGCAAGGATTTTCCGGATGGGGATTGGAATGAGGTATTCTCCCTCTCCCTTGTCTCTCTCTTCCTTAATATTTTTGAGAGCAATGGCTGATCATATGAGGAAATAGGTAATCCAAGTAAACCTCTCCACAGTCTTCACACTCTGCCGCGACATCGGAGCCCACATGCTCACCCTCCCCCCCTCACCCACCACCGGTCGCAAAGGAAGCATCATAAATTTCGCCTCCCTCCTTTCCTTCCAAGGTGGCCTTACCGTTCCTGCATACGCTGCTTCGAAGGGTGCTGTTGCACAGTTAACGAAGAGTCTGGCGAATGAGTGGACGAGTCAGGGGGTGACGGTTAATGCTATTGCGCCGGGGTATATTGCTACCGAGATGAATAGTGCGTTGCTTGCGGATGAGGGACGGTTGAAGAGTATTAGTGAGAGGATACCTGCTGGACGGTGGGGGGTTCCAGAGGATTTTAAGGGTGTGGTTGTGTTCTTGGCGAGCAGGGGGGCTTCTTATGTTTCGGGGCATGTGTTGGTTGTTGATGGGGGGTGGATGGGGAGGTAAGAGTAGCTTTGTATTACCTATTGGACATTTAATTATTCTTGCTGCTTGGTTCTTATGAATGGTGAAAGGTGTTTTGAAGGTATGAAGTAGGAAGGGCGATTCGTCGAAGAGGGTTCTGTTCTAGGGTTTCAAGTTAGACACATTATTGGTCTCTTAACTTCAAGGTCATTCTGGAGGATTCAAGTACAGCACAAGAGAAGAGCAAAGTATTGTTTCGGTCACTTCAAAACACAAGAAAGGCTTCAGGTATGTGCTCGATTTATGGCTCCATCGATAACCAGAGAACAGCTACGAAGCGAAAAAATGCAACGTGCTTATCTACCATATCCCTCCGCTTCATCTCCCTCGAACAGTATCCAGAGGAGTCGAAAACAGAGCATCCATAAATCAAAATCCTCATTATTGTGTTTTGCAGCCCTGATCTTGGCCTCCAGCAGCAGAGCTTTCCCCAGCTAGACCATCCCAGTCAATCAGATCCGCGAGGTCTTGATAATGAGCAGGAACAATGTTTTTCCACTGCAATAAAAGTTAGCATATGTTATCACTTTGATCTGGGAGCTGAGAGCAGTGCGGGAGGGTGAAATTTGCTCCCTCCACAAAAATCTCATGTCAAAAAAGGGATGGTTACTTACCATCTTCTTCCAATCAAGTCCAGGCGTTCCCTCTTCAACAGTCCAAACCCACGTCTGTCCAGCGATCTGTCCAATACGAGTATCAATCTGATTCTGAACCTTGCCAGGAAATCCAATTTGCACAGCCGTCAAAGAGTTGACGTATTTGAGGTCTCGTGCCGCCTCACCGACCTTGTTGACTCGTACCCAGGGAGTGATGCAATTGTGAATAGTAGTCGACTTCAGATTCTCAAAGGGTCGGAGGAAGACTGCGAAGCGGTGGAGGAAGTCTCTGAGGGATTGCTCGTTCTTGCGGCATTGATGGGCGATCAAGACGGCGGGGACGCGGGAGGTCTGCGGGAGGTGGTGGATGATGTTGGAGGGGTAGACGGTCACGGATTCGAGAGACGAGAGACCCTTTTTCTTGGGGCACCAGGTTTCCTCGGGGATCACCCAGGTGTTGTCGCCATCGGTCAAGTTGCAAACGCTAAAGACATGTTAAATTTGATTTTTGAAGGCCTCGCGATCTGAAGGTGAGGTGAAGACTTACCAAACAGCCAACTCCAAGTGCTTGATTCGTCCAATAACGTTCTCTGGCATGCCGCCCAAACTCCATTTATTGCCAGGGCACAAAACAAACTTGTTGGTATTGACAAAGTGTTCCAAAACAAGCTTGTAAGCAGCCTTTGAAGGCCTGAGAGCGATGACCATGTTAGGCATCATGCCGTTCCATTGTGCGCCAACGTAGTCGAAGATCTTGCCAATGACTCTGGCATCGAGTTGCTCAAAGTCCCATGCCGTAGGCATTGGTGATGGAGTTGCATCCTCTGGCATTGGAGGAAACGCGAGCTCTCCCATGTCGTCGGCACTGCGCATGTTGAGATCGATTGCCCAGTCGTCTGGGATCTCACCGACGATCTGGTAGTTTACCTCGCCGTGTGCGGCGGGGGCAAAGAAGTCGTTGGCGGAGTTGTCGGCCATGTTGTTGTTGTTGTTGGTTGAGGATCGAGGCCCAGAGCCGTCGTTCGAGATACCAGACAATGGGAAGATAGGCCTCGAGAAGGGCACGTGCTCATCCTCCCATTCACTTCCTGAAGCTGGGTTTTGTGGGTGGCCCGCAGGCCAAGGTCGCCGATCCATGGTGTTGTGGTTGAGGTTGAGGAGGAGATCAGGAGCTCTATCATAAAGATCCTAAAGATTCTAAAGATCCGGAATATAGTTGATCCAGCTCCTGTTTACTAGCGTTAGACATCATACTGTTAACGTGCATTTCACAGGCTAAAATCCGGCAGAACAAAAGAGAAATTGTTCAGTTGTGGTAGCATGCGCGCTTGTTCAACCTAGGCCTTGTGAATAGCTTGGAGGCTATCCTGCGCTTACAGTGCAAAGTTGCACTGTCAATCAATACTTTTGGAGTATTAATAACTTGTTACCATTGTGATTGAGTAGTCTGAAGCCATTCAGACGTTGTGGTGATGTTTTCAGGAGAAGTGAATTAAGCGAGAGTGAAGTTTGGCGAGGTCTTGGCACTTCAATTCACCACTACACCACAACCATTTTGGACATTTGCGATACAACATCTGTGTTAAAACTTGTACTTTCTGGTTAGAATAAGATAGCCTTCTAATTAATGTTACACTACTGCCTTGTTTTCATAAGAAATCTTTGAGAACAATAGAATACGATATTGCTTTGAGCAATCATAAGTCTACTATTGAAAGAGAAAAATACAGACATCCAGATGGCTTTACTAGACTAGGACTATCTTTGATTTCTATTATATGTCTTAGCTTAGTTTACAATTTTGAGATTCCTATCTGAAAAGTACAATAACACAGAATAAGCGAATATACTCTATTTTGCTCTAAGGTCTTGGATTCATTCTCGTCTGAGTTCGATTTTCACTACTCGACTACTTACTTCTTCCAATGAAATAGATTTTTTCCGATGATTTTACTAGACTACTGCTCTCTATTGTTTCTCTTCTTTATCCCGACTTCATTGGCAAACTTCGAGTTTTCCCTCCAGATAGTATTTCTCCCAAGTTTGATACCGACAGCCAAAAACGTACACGATTTTACACCACTTTTCGATGAAAGCGGCACTTTAAACGAGTGCACCTGCTGCAGTGAGGTTAATGCCATCTTATAGCCTCACTTTCTAAGCAATTGAGGCTCAAAAAGTGCCCAGTTTTACCCACTTTTGAGTGCACGTTTTTGACTGTCGGTATCATACTTGGAAGGGATGATAATAAGACATAAGTGATTATACGACAATTTCTTTACAGAGCTTAAACTTGTTCTGGTCTGTAGTTTAGTTTCTCTACTTGATTCTTTGTTTTCTTCGACAAAATCTGATGATTTAACCAGACGTGGAAGTTCTCTCGTTTGTCTAGGCTTATTTTCAGTAGTTTAAGTAGCCTTTCAATAGCTTAAAGCAAAGAATCGAGTGAATTTACGGTCCTCTGTCTAAGGAGCTGAGATTTATTCTCGTCGACGTCAAACACTTCCTACATCTCTGGTCCATTTTGCAAAAGTCATTCTTTCCAATTAATTTACGGAAATAGCAGTCTATTGAAAATATTCTTACTTGCTTTAAACAACCTGAATCCCATTTCTAAAGAAAGTACTAATAAATATCACATAACTATAAGATAAGATCTACCTATCGGTCAAGTTCATTCTCTTTCAAGTCAAGTCCACGCTGCTCAAAACTCTTATTGATCTCCAAGAATCGACTAGCTTACACGATTTTAGGGGGACACAACATCTTTCAAAGCGTTGTATCATAATATAAAGAATCAACTTGTCTTTCCTAGACAGAAGAAAAACAAACCTCAAAAAGTATTCCGAAAATCCGGAACGAATTTTGAATTCATTCATTCTGATCATTGTTCCTGCCACCTCAATCGCTCGTTTGCTCTAACATAAATCAATTGTTTAGATACTAGGGCATCCTGGATATACCAAAAGGTCTAAATCGCAAATCGCAAAAGTTAAGTATTTATAGCTAAGGCCTCTAAGAGCTACAGCTAATCTTAAATTATATCCTGCTATCTACTTACTCTCTTGCTCCTTATTCTATTTTATATATATATATTACGTATACCGAGAGAGTGTAGGTAAGAGTGTAGGAGAGAGGGGGAGAGGAGGGGAGTAAGGGGGTGTGTAAACATTTCAGGGGAAAGTTTTTCCTAGCGTAGGTAAGGGGAGTTAAGGAAGCGAACATATTCCTACTCTTCCTCTCTTCCCCTCTCTCCTCCTTACTATTATTTATCTAGAAACAATAGTAGGAATACGATGCGATAGACAGCTAGAAAACAGTAAGAAGGCAATAGCAATAGTAAGGAGATAAGAAGCGATGTTACTACTATATATATAATACTTATTATTCCTCCCTATTCTTTAATTAGCTAGTTATCTAGTCTTAATATAGAGAGGGGGGAGAATGATAGAGAGGGTTTAAATTAAAAAGTATTCTCTTTTATACTTATAGAAAGTAACATTTTACGATTTACGATTTCCTATTTACGATTTAGTTAATCTAACTCTTTACTGTATTCAAGATGCCGTAGATATTGAGACTTTGTACTAGATGTTTCATCATGATTCATATAATTGGAGTCTCTTTTCTAAAGATAATAACCATGAGTATCGAGTGCTGATATGAGAAATCTTACAAGAAAGCATGAATTCAGTAATTTTGAACATCATTCGAAAACACCTATGAGCGCAGTATATTCTGATACGCATTACACTCCCAAACGAACTTTCTGTCTTCTATGAACGTTATCTATCCCAACACTCTCTCTACCTCCTATTGAACGGCGTCGCTTCCTTCGAAGGTTGACACCTGTCTTGATTTCTCTGCCAGCTTTCGAGTATCACCACTACTCTTACATAGTCATAGACTCTGTTGATGATTGCTGAAATCTCTCTTGAACATTAATACTACTTTGGAAATTTCAAGATTTCTATCGAATTCCATGTAGCGTATTGAACGATGTATTCCTTCCCGAATGTTGAAACTTGCCCTTGAACGTCAACTCTGCTTTCGAACACCAACTCTAATTTTAGACGTATCCTTTTTTGATGAACAATGATGCTTCTCTTGAACATTAAGCCTCCTTTCAAAATAGATTTCTTCTCGTAAAATCCAAGCCATATATACTGGGTGTTCTAACAGCTCATAAACTTAAGCCCACTGTCGAACTCGAACTCCTCTTTAACGCAAAGCTAGCCTTGAATTTTCGCATCCTCATCGAGCGTCGGAGCTTCTCATGAATCTAAAGCTACTCTTAAACTTTCGTACTCGTCTTAGTTGTCGCAGTTCCTTTGAAGTCCGAGGACCTCTCTTGAAGTCGATGTTTCTTACTAGATGTTGTATCTCACATTGAAACTTTATATCCCCTGATGTGCGCTAATCATATCCCTATATTACAATAGTAGAACTAAGTTCTTTTATTAAGGTTACGATAAGTATTAATTCTACCTCTAGTAAATAATGTAAGATAAGAAACCCTTTCTCCCTTCAGAGAAATACCAAGGTCTAGGCAAAGGGATGTGTCACTTATATTTTGCAAAAGTACTGCCAAGAAACGTGTCACTTGGCAATCACTAACTCAATTTTTTCTTAGCAATCTTGTCAAAATTCGATTCCTCCTTATCTTTCTTCTCGAAAAGAGGAATAATATCATCCTATGCTACGTTGATATTATATTTCTCCTACTCACGAGTTACTCATGGTGACAGCCTGTAATTCCCCTTTATGACTCCAGGTCGTCAACCCAATTAAAACTTTGGACAACCCCTTCCTCTTCGAAAGTTTTGTGTAAAAAGAAAATTTAATAAGAATAGTATTAAAACTTTATCGCTATTCCTAACAGTCGTGTGTATATAATACTCTTCGTCTAATCTTTAAGCTTAACATTAGATTCTCTACTCCGTCTCAACCCTCGCTTAGACATCCACCAATCTTTAAACTTAGGACCAGCTGTTGATATATTAGTAAAGAACTAGTTATAGTTAAGTAAGTCTGGAATTTATTTAATTGTATAGCGGAATGAGCTAAAAAAGGGGGGCGTACTGAACTACTCAAAGGCCAAGTGAAGATACGATATAAAGCTTCTCATGAATAATAAGGAGTTGGTATTAGAAATCATGTTTGAATCATTTAGTGGAAGCAAGATAATACCAGAGCAACTAGCTAACATCACAATCTCAATCTACTCCTTCAACAAGCTAAGCCACGCTTCTTCCCATATACACTATCTGACACAAAGCAAGGCGGCACATTGTGTGTGATCGCAGCTACCCCACAGCGGCTGCCATGTATCTATCAGCAAGTTGTGCAAATAACGTTCTGAATCATAGCAAATAAGAGTAGTAATGCCAGTCCATCCACACTACTAATCTTCCACTCCTGCACCTTCTTCCGAGAAATTGTTGCATCTCTTCTTCACTGATCAATACGCGAGCGTTACACTTTGACTCGAATGTGAGGCAACTGTAGGGTTTTCCATCGGTATGAAGTTGTTCGCAAGTTGAGCAAACCTTATGATATGTTCTTGCCACATAACCGGGTTCGAATGCTGAACCATCCTGTTGGGCGTACCAGCAGACATTGTTGACGTCATGCTTATTGTAGTCCATGTTTGCTTGGCGATGAGACTTCTGTCCCTTTACTCTCGCAGCGTCACATTCGATGATCATGTCAACAATGCTGGGGTGGATTGGGCTTCTGGTGAGCTTGCGATCGGGGGCTCTGTGGCAACTCAATGAGGCTCCATACCCGTCGTCCACCATATATAATCGACCCTCGACGTGCGTTATTTGAATCGAGTTGTTCGAGTCGTTCGAATCGGTCTGATCGGTGTGTTCGGAAGCAACTGATACCGGAGTAAGAACATCCTCAATGCGATCACGGCGATCCGAAGAGGGGCCCTTCTTGGCTTGGTGGCCATGGAGAAGGCTTTCCGGACCGCGTTTCCTAGTAATACCTCTGTTCATACTCACTGAAGAGGTGCCATTGCTTAGGGTTGAGTGGAGATGTGCGAAGCTACCAATCACACTAGCACCCCCTAAATTAGACGAACCTTCTTCGTCACCTCCAGTAATCAAATTGGTCAATCGGTTGACATCGCTGCCCAGATTCGACACCTTTGTGACAACCCGTTTCATGGCTGAGGCGCAGGTCGCCATGTCTTCCTTCATTGTTTCAATGTGCGATGAAGAGGCCGCGTTGCTCGTTGATGAATTGGAAGTGAGATTTTTAGTGGTGCCAGAGATCTCAGCTGCATGTGAGGTTCGGAATGCACCGAACTCTGTATGCAATGTCAAGACTTTGTTCTCAACTTGGAGAAATTTGGATCCCATTTCCTGAAATTGTGTGCTGACTCTCTTGAACTCTGCTTGGCACATGGACTTGTATTCGTCTGCCGCCTTCTGGGAATTGGTCTGATGAACGCCGTGCAGCCTATTTACGTTCTTCTCGTAGGTTGCCAGCATACCTGTGACATTTACAGCAATGTTGGTGCAAGCTTCCTTAAGAGGCTGCAAAATGGCCTCCTGTGATGCTGGAAATCCTCGCACAAAAGCTGGCAATAGCTCCAGCAAAGGTACAACTTTGTCATTCCATGTGTCGCAGAGATTGGAGAGATCGGTCGAAAGGTTTTGATTTCCCGTTGAACATGCCATGGAGGCATCGCGGATGCGCTTGTCGATGTTCTTGAATCCAGTGACAATCAACCCATCTTGCCGACCCAGTGAGTTGGCTGAGACTTCTGTGGCTTCGATGGTAGACTTGACCTTTGACAATTCCTTCTTTGAAGCATCGACCACACTTCGAAGCGAGATCAAGGCTGCACTATGATTTGGCAGAGCTTCGATGGAGGTCTTGACGGTGTTAAACTCGCTTCTCAGGGCTGCGATATCTGTAGCATGCTGGCCGAGGGAGCTTGCTTGAGTCTTTAGAGCTTGAATGGGAGCGATGAGATTGGCTTGGATTGCGTCGACCACGCCAGCTAGCCGCTCAAGCTTTTGTGTGTAATTGGGCAACCCAACAATGGAGCTGTTCAGAAGTTGCAGTGGTGGATGTAGGGTCTTGGTGACGTTCTCGTCAATCTTCTCACGTACCCCCTGCAATCAGCGGCCTTGCTTCTCATGCAGGAACCCCATAAATCCCACCATCAAAGTAAATGTTTCCCGAGTCAGTGCCAATAAAGATTCTCTATGATGATCAGCTTCCAAGTCAAATGAGGCGCCCAGGTCGTTTAGTGACTGGTGGAGCGATTCAGCGAAAGCACCTAATTTTCCGTCGAGGACTCAAATTTGTGCCAAGACACATTCCCCGCCACGCATGATCTGTTCTGTTGTCATTCCTCGCATTTTTGGGTGTGATCAGACAGCATAGTCTCTATTAATTAGACGCGAAGGGCAACCTCGTTGAACGTCTGATCCATCTGCGCAGCGTTATAAAGACCTTGTAATCCCTCTATACATTGGCGGACTAGGGGCTGTATCTCGTTGACTTTGTTTGTTATGTTAAGAAGCATTTGAGCGTTATAAGAGTCCAGGTGGTAAGTGAGAGAGATGGAACCAACGGATATTAAGCTATATAGAAAGAACATCATCGGATCATCGGTGGTTTAATTTCATTATTCTACTCTTTTTAACAATTCGAGTGGTCTAATTATAGTTACGATTCATACGTATTTCTAAGATACCGGATAAGCTTTCTAATAATTCCGTTATTCTAGAAGTTTTGATAAATCAAGTAGATTAAGCATAGTTACGATTACTCTAAAGTCTTATATAGTTATATAAGCTAATAAAGAATTGTATTTTCTAAAATACTTAGAATAATAAAGAGAATTAAGATATAGATTAATATATATATAAAAGTTTATCTAGAGTTTATTTCTCTTAAAATTCTTAGCTTTTTAAAGTAATAAAACTAATTAGATACTTATAAGATACTTTTCTTATCTAGAGTTATTTAAGCTTATTTTACTATTCTTACTTATATCTTAGTTATATTCTAATATAAAAGTTACTTTCTAGTTATAGCTAGTAAAGACTTTAGACTAGCTAGTATATCTTCTTATAACTTTTATAGCGATTATAGAAGCTATATCGAGAGTATAGAATAAGTAAAGTGAAGTTAAAGTAGATACTTAATTCCCTAGTATAATAGCCTAGTTCTAGTTTCAGACCTATTACGTGACTCTTTCACCGCCTATCTAAAACCTCTTATATATTAGCATTGTTTAGAGCTGTCTTCGCTCTTTACCTTTAGTTTTCGTATTAATAACCACAAATAGACTACTTCTCTACTCTACTTCTACCTTATTATTATATTAAACTAAAGATTACTCTTCTTATTAGGCTCTTAACCTCACTTCTATTCTAGCTTCTCTACCGCCGACTCTATAAACCCCTTTAAATAGCTTTCTAGACCTCTTACTAGCGACCTCTTAATTAATACTAAGCTTAAGACCTCTCTCTAATAGCTTCGGATTCTCTTCTTCTAGTATCTTCAGATCCTCTCTCTCTAGCGTCTACGAACCCTCTTCTCTCTCTCTTCAAATAGATAGCTAGTATCTAACTACTCTAATAATAGACTCTAACATCGTACGCTAGGTATATAACTTTAGCGCTCTTATCGAAAAGAAACATTAATATACTCGTATAATTAACGCTTTAATAAGACAGCTTATCTAGCTTATTATCAGTTATTCTAAGCCTTCTACTAATAAGAAGAAGCCTCTCTACGTCTTAATAAGAGTAGCTTTTCAAGCAGACCTTCTTACTTTCAGCTATATTGTTTTCTAATAACTCTTAAAGCCTTCTTCTTCTCCTTCTTCTAATATTACAAAAGCTCTTAAAGCTTATACTTTAGCAATCGACAAAGTCGTAGAAGTATACGCTAGTCGCTTAGCAGATTATATAGATTAGTATTAGAGAGCGAATATAGAGAGTTTTAGACAACTCGGCGTATAGCTAGTATCTTACTACTCTTATAAAGCTAGTATCTCACTACTCTTATAGAGCTAGTATCTTATAGCTACCTTAGTAGATAGAAGAGTAAGAGTATAAGTAGCTAGTAGATATATAGATAGACAAGTATACTAGTTTCTAGAGCTATAGAGCTTAAGAGCGAGCTCTACTGAAGAGAGAGAAATGTGACAGCCTAGTTCTGGTTTCAGACCTATCACGTGACTCTTTCACCGCCTGTCTGAAACCTCTTATATATTAGCATCGTTTAGAGCTGTCTTCGCTCTTTACCTTTAGTTTTCGTATTAATAACTACGAATAGACTACTTCTCTACTCTACTTCTATCTTATTATTACACCTAGAACTATAGAGAAGAGTATAAGGCTTTAAATACTATACTCCTCGCTTAAAAGGTTATATAATCCTTTGTCTAATCTATCTTTGTTCTATAACAACTTTTTATAAGATAAGTAAAATTTTAAACTATAAATATTCTTATAAATATATTTTCTTAGTAAAAGTAATAAATAAATCTTAAAAGAAAAGAGAGAGTAAATAGAGAATTTTATAATTATTTTAATATTCTAAATAGTTCTAAGACGCTTCTATAGCTATCTAAATACTTATTAATCTTATAATTCTTTAATTATTTTATAATAAAAATAATTAAGAGATAGATAATTATTAATAGTTTATAAAATAGAGTATTAAAGATAATAGTGATTCTATTTACTAGTTCTCTATTATAAAATAGTTATAAAATAGATTATAAAATTAGTAGAAAGAGATTTTATATAGTTCTAGATATAATAGTCCTGATTTAAGACTATAGCAGTTCTGGTTTCAGACTAGTTACGTGACTCTTTACCGCGTAGGAGAATCCTATATATTAGTATCGTTTAGAGCTATCTCCGCTCTTTACCTTAGTTTTCGCGTTAATAACTACGAATAGACTACTTCTCTACTCTATTTCTGCTTTACTATTATATTAGGTCTTTTAATCCTTTCTAGAATAGTCTTATAAAGTTAGAACTATTCTAGAATACTCTTATAAAATAAGAACTCTTTTAAATACCTAAGAGTAAGAAGTAAAGATAGTATATAAACCTTTTCTTTATACTTAGTATTATTCTTAAAGCTTTAATACTAATTTTATAAGAATATTTAAGTTTCTAAATAGTTTATCTACGCGACCTAAGTCTACTATACTATATTCTAAAGATAATATAGCTCTCTATATTAGTTTAGAAGGTTCTTTTAATAGTAGAGATCTATTAAAAATAAGTGTTTTAGTAAAAGTTTCTTTAAATATAATAAAGATAGATAATCTAGAGTAGATAGATAAAGGTCTTTATATAGACTTATATATAAGAGTAGAAGATATTTAAAGATATAAAGTCGAATTTTTAGAGAGCTATATAGTCTATATATCTAGATTCTAAAACGCTTTTAAAATAGTCTTAGAATAATAGAATACTCTTAGTAACTATTTTATAACTATAGAATTATCTTAAAAGTTAGAATAGTACTAAACTTGAACTACTATTAGAAGAAGGTATATAAGAGTATATTTAGTAAAATAATATATATAAATACTAGGCTTAATACTAAAGAAAAGACTAAAATAGTCTTTTATATTAAGAGAGTTAGAATATCTATATTTAAGAGATTAGACTATATAAAAGTCTAATAATATTATAGTCTAAAATCTATTAAATAGTATAGATAATAATAATCTCTATAATAATAATATCTAAAGCCTAGCTAGTATATTAACTCGGTAATTCTAGATTATATCGTTTACGCTTAAAACGAATATCTTAATATTTATTTTTATAATAAATTATATATTAGCTTTTAACGTTTCTAGTAAAATTAAGAAGTATAAGCGAGTTTTTTAAATTCTAAAGAGAAATTAGAATTTTATTTCTTTAACGTTTTTATTATAATTAACTAGTATAAGATTTATTTCTATAATAATCTCTATATTAAGCTTTAACGTTTTTTAGCTTAATAAGGAATTATAGTATAGGCTTTTTACTAGATAGAGAAGTCGAATCTAGTTTTTTAAATATTTCTTTATCTATTAACTACTATAACGTTTATTTCTATAATAAACTACTTATTAGATATTAAATTTTCTAGCTAAATAAGAAAGTATATAGTAAGTAGGTTAATAATAGAAGCTGAATATCTAATTATATATTCATCTCTCCTTATTGAAACCTCTCTTGTTAAGTAATATCTTTTCGCTATTACCTTGAAAGAAATAAAGCAAAAATAATAATTACTCTCTCAAAGAATTTCTCTAGCCTCTAATCCTAGGTTGTCTCCAAATGTTATAGTCAATGTCAAAATAAAGCAAGGTGGTTCGCGCAAGTTCCCAACCGTGGTTTACACGTGTGAATGAAGTTTTCAAGTTGAAATTCAGTGGATTCAATATGATTTACAAAAAATGGAAGGGTCGACAAGTGTCAAAGAACCTTTTCACCATGCCTCCTTTCCTCTCGATCCATAACTTATCCTTGGGGACCTCTAGTTTCCAGCTTTGCTAGCCTTGGCCGCAATTTGACTAGAAGCGGTTAGTTTATATCATGTAAAGAACGGAGACAACATACGATTTGGTATGGTGGGGAGAACGTGTCTCAAGCTCGTCTTCAGCATCCTCAGCGTCTTCAAGATCCTCTTGCTCTTCAATAGTAAGATCACGAGCAGCCTTCCCGCTAGATTTGGCCGCTATCTGTGCTTTGGTGTATATTTGGAGTCAGCTGGATGATTCGTAAAACTGGAAAGTCCTTTATACTAACGATGAGGGGAACGAGTCTCGAGCTCGTCTTCAGCATCTTCGGCATCCTCGAGATCCTCTTGTTCTTCGATTGTAAGATCACGAGCAGATTTGCCAGCTGCCTTCTGAGCTATCTGTGCTTTAGTGTATATTTGGAGTCAGCTGGATGATTCGTAAAAATAGAAAGTCCTTTATACTAACGATGAGGGGAACGGGTCTCAAGTTCGTCTTCAGCATCCTCGGCGTCCTCAAGATCCTCTTGTTCTTCAACAGTGAGATCACGAGCAGCCTTGCCACCGGCCTTGGCTGCAATTTGACTGTGGAACTTGTCAGTGGACGGAGTTAGATATCCAAATGGTTAAGGGAAGACTAACGCTTTAGTATGATGTGGCTGGCGTTCCTCCACATCACGAGCGGCCTTGCCACCAGCTTTGGCTGCTATCTGCCTACGGATTGTCAGTTAAAGTTCAGGGAAGATCATACAATTGACTAAGCGCCCCATGGTTGTCAGGAAGAGAAGAACTTACGCTTTGGTATGATGTGGCTGTCTATCTTGGAGGTCACGGGACTGGACAACTTCGATATCACGAGCTCCCTTGGTTTTGGCCGCTATCTGAGCTTTTGTATGATGTCTAGCTTCAACTGGAAGAATGGATCTAATCCAAGCAGCTGGTCCGCCAACCCACTTCTTGCTCAAGTCGGAGGAAGTGTCGATAGGTTGGGCGGATGCAAGTGGTGCTGCGACCAACAAGCCAAAGGCAAGAACCTTAGAAACGGAGACGGAGTGCATGATGAATATATAAAGTATAAAGACTGGCCGGCAGTTAAAAAGAATGAATAAAGTTGAATACCGAAGATCAAAGAATGGAATAAAATGGAGAAGATGAGAAGGAATGAGCTGATTATTTTGGGAGAATTCCGTTACTTTATATCAAAATCCCGCCCTAACAGAAATATTCCTCCCCTTTTTTCGACTCAGCACAGGTACTGACTAGGTACACAGGGCTGCTGGACACCTCCGTTGGAAATCATTGGCCATGGGGAGTAACCATGCACATCCTCGACAAATCCTGATTGACGAACCGCACAATTGGCAAACCAATCGTCGTCTCACATATCCCAGGCGATAGACATAGGAAGAGACCAGCCGTGAACACTTTCTGGCACATGAGGAGGTGTTTGATATGCAAGCAAATAAGGTTAGATTAAACGGGTCCTCCTCATTCTGGGGAAGGAGTGAGTGAGGGGAAACGCTAAAGATCCAAAAGGGGGGAAGAGACGAGAACATATCGAAATCGGCTCCACTTACCAACATTACCTCGTTAAGGTGGCGCTACGCCACGATAGGGAATGCCCGTGGTGCTGACATGCTGACACTACAAGGTAGGGGGTGGCCGGGGAAGCTTGTTCTAAGACTTCAGACGACAGCCCCCGGGACGTGCCTCTTTTCCCCTTGTTTCGAGAACCCGAAATTTCGGATATCCCGCAGCTGCTTTGTGCTCTTACTCGTGAGCATTGTTCTAATTCTGCCCTTGTGAAAATTCTTCTCTGGGAACATTTTCACTTTACTTACGAGGCCGTTTCCAACAAATAGGCCTCTCCACCGAGTCATGAGCCAAAAGCATGTATCAAATTGTGATGTTTATCGCTGTTGAAACCAGCATGTTTCTAGTTACCATTACTGAATTTCTCGGGATTTTACGACATTTTGACGTTTAGCCAGTGATTGAAAGGGTCCACTTTCCCCCCATTTCTTCCACACAGAAGGATTTCCAGCCGCATTGAAGCTTTACCGCCATTGTTTGCGGCTACGGTGACCTCAAACTCGCTGGGTTCGAGCACTTAGTTTCAGGACATCCGATATCTAAGACTTGGCACGAGGGATTTTGATGATCAGACAGAACCGGGGAGGAGGCGATAATCGTTTGTCGTTGCCCCTTTCTGCCAATCATATCCTCCACAACTTGGTCTTCTCCCCATTCTGCTTCTGTTCTCCCCAACTGCTTCTGGTCAAGCAAATTCGTTCACTTTCAAATTATTCAATTCTTGACTTACCAGGTGTAATTATTTCATTCTTTTAGCAAAAATGTCCAAATATCAGCCAGTGCACGATGCCGATGAGAAGTTCCAAGACGTTTTTCCACCAAGGAGAGCCTCTAGTTCGCTTTCGGACTCAACTTTACTCGATGAAGAGGAACAGAGGGGAATGCAACCAGAGAGGAGGGGAGGTTCACGATGGATCTGGGTGTTACACGCAGCATTACTGAGTCTGTCTTTGACAATGTTCATTTCTTCGTGGTTTGCTAGAGTTTCAACCTTGGAGCATGTCCGAAAGTTTTCAGCATACTGTGAGTATGTTCCGACAAATTCAAGACAACAACTGACACTTTTACCAGCCCCAGCAGCAAGTGCAATTGAGTATCAGAGAGTAAAATTCAATGCGACGATGGGGGAAGGATCACCGTTTGTTGGCAAAGGACCTTCGGTCGACGAGGCGTGGGACAAGATTTCGTACGACATGGGCGACCAAATGATCACTCCGGAGGAACTCAAAGTTATCGGGATGCCGGAATCCTCACTGAAAGTCAAGCACCCGATAACGGGCGTGGAAGGATATCGTGTTGGTCTAGAAGTGTAGGTAATGGGGACACCGTTCCCCAGCTTTCTTTCTCTTGAATCATTCCTGAACGCGAGCATTTCTCCTGTGCCATATCCCCAGACATTTCTTGATAGGCAAATACTAACCCCCCCATCATCCAGATTCCACCAACTTCACTGTGTCAACCTTCTCCGACAAGTCACTTACAAAGATTACTACACCGAAATGGGATACGGAGACATAGCCACTGAACCAGAAAAGCTTCAAATGCACACCGGTACGTTTTCATTTCCTTGATCATTTTACACAAACTAACTGAAATAGATCACTGTCTTGAGATTTTGAGAAAGAATATTGAGTGCAATGCCGATATTGGCCTTTTCACATTCTACATGGAAGAAGGTGACCCATTGCCTTGGCCTGAACTCAACAGTTTTCACCAGTGCCGTAACTTTGACAGAGTGGTTGATTGGGCGACGGAGCATTCTGTAGGAAATATGGAGAGACCCGATATGAGCCATCCTCAAAGACGTTAATTTTTTCTTCCCATGGTAGTTTTTAGATTTATGTGAGCGAAAATCAAGTTGCGATTCGCACATCAATTTTATGATAATTATATGCATTTCGATATTTTCGTCAATACATAACCGTAAATTGCCCTCCGTGTAACAATATTACCGACACTGAACAATGAGAGCAACACGCCCCTTTTAATCTGATAACAATGATATCACCAATTCAGCCTCCATCTCCCTTCCATCGAATCTTCACCCCTGCAACCGTTACTCGAGCCTCAAACATCGGCTCCACACCCCTCTCCGAAAAACAACCCCCAAGCGAATCAACCCCTGATGCACGTAAGCATGTCTGCAGCAAACCTTGTCTCAAGTTAGCGCTGTAGCCAAGCCGCCCCTTACCCAGATGCACAATCCGATCTCAACTTGATGCCAATCCTCCACCTCGCCTTCACCTTCCCTCTATCTTTGCTCTGACGTTTCCACCCTGCAGTAAATAAGATGAAACGATCTGTAACCAAATGAGGCTAACACGGGCAACCAGGTCTGCTTTGGATAGGATCAGGCGTCTGATTCATTATTTTCAAGGAGAAGTTTGGTCTGATCTTTGTTAAAACTTGGGGTCGCAGTCTCCCTCCTTTACATTTCGTGCTTCTGTAACCTAATTTTTGCTACTTTCATCCTCTGCAATAGACTTGCCATTCTTTTCTTGAGCAATTGATTTGCTAGTCTCTTTACTTTCGTTGATTTCCCAGAACACTTTCAAATCCAATTTCCTCAGTCATGGCTCCCTCAAATCCCCAGGCATCGAAATATAGCACACTCTCCGGAGTTCCCAACTTATCCCTTGATACGGACCTCGAAGACCAAGGAAATGACTCCGATACCACTCTCGCGTCTTCATCGTTCCTCAAATCTCGTCCTTCCCGGTCACTCTCGCCGAAATCGAGACTTCAACAGCGAGAGGAGTTCAACAGTCGGAAAGAAAATCTGTTCGTCTGGTTGAGATGGGGTGTGGTTCTTTTCTTCCAATGTGTCATCATAGTCTTGTTGATTCCTAGAAGTGGTTTGATGGGTGGTACAAAGTGGGACGAGTGGATGACAGAAACCGGTGGTGATGTTAATGGTTTATACATTCCAAGTATGGGTTTCTCCTCAATTTGACCCACACTCATTCTAACCTCAACTTAGCTAAGCATACATACATGACCCTTACACCACAGGAGGAAAAATTCGTACCAAATATGACCACTGACGCCAATCGAATGGAAGTCCGAAAGAACTGGGACATGTTAATGCCACGTTTGTCCCCCTCTTTCTGAGTGTACAGATAAACCCTCAACTGACATCTCACGTAGTCGGAAGCGGAACTGTTAATATCCCCGATTACGCAAACTATCCCAAACTTGGAATGCCCGTCGATGACGACCCTACCCGTAACGGTACCATTTTCGAAGCTTCGTGGACGCACGCACTGCACTGTCTCTACTACACCGTGGACTCTTATCACCAACTCACCGTTTCCAACGGAACTAAATTTGGATTTGACGGGGAACGAAATGATTACCACGCTGCGCATTGCTTTGAGTATTTGAGAAACCAGCTCCTCTGTATGAGCGATATGACATTGGAGGGGAGCCAGAGTGGGTTGGGTGCTATGGGTGAAGGCCAGGCTCACATGTGTCGTGATCGTTCAGAGGCCGTTAAATGGATTGAGGACCGAAGAGTGGATGATATTCAGAGCATCGTCGGGCCAGAGTAGTTTTATGTGCTTCATTTTACTTTCTTTGAAGACATAGTTTATGGTTGAAAATTATACGTTGTATGATATATTTTCAACGATATATCGTAGTGGTAGAATCTCCCAGACACTAATAGCAACAATAAGCAGGTGAGTGAGTTCTACGGTGGACATGCACTACTAAGAAGCTTCGCGAAAAGGGAGCATCTCAAAACATACTACGACTTTTGAGTATAGCCCCATTTTTATAAAAAGTGCTTTAATATAGATTTAGGTATATAAAAAAAGCTTATACTTAATTATCTAACCATTCTTAAGTGTGGTTGTTAAGTAATTCAATTTAAGATAGAGAGTAAAAGAGAGGGTTTTGCGTACACCACCGCCATACGAAAAGAGGGTACCTCAAAACGTACTCCAACTTTTGGGCCTAGCCCTTAAAGTATAATATCTAAAATTTGTAATCCTGAGTATATAAAGAGCAATAGAATAAATTATCTAATGATTCTGAAAAGCCGTTGTTGGGTAATTGTGGTTGAGAGGGAGGGTATGAGAGAGGGTTTTGCGTGCACCACCGCTATAAATTTTCACGAAAAGAGGGCATCCCACAACGCTTTACAGCTTTTGGGTCCACCCCTTAAAGTGTATAATTTACAATTTATAATCCTAAGTATATAAAGAACCTTAGAATAAATTATCTAGCTATTTTGAAAAGTGGTTGTTGAGAGAGTATAAGAGAGAGGTTTTGCGTGCACCACTAATATATATCGCGAAAGAACAGCTCCCTAAAACACTCTACAACTTTTAAGTCTGCTCTTAAAACTATAGCACTTAGAACTTATGATCTGAAGTATAGAAAGAGCCACAGAATAAATTACCTAACGATTCTGAAAAGCTGTTGTTAAGTAATTGTGGTTGAGAGAGAGGGTGGGTTTTGTAAGCGTAGCGACTAGCGAAAACGGGGTTTTACGTATATGCCTAAAAGAATCTACAACTTTTAGGTCTACCCCATAAAGTATATAATTTAAAATTCATAATCCTAAGTATATAAAGAGCCATAGAATAAATTATCTAACCATCCTAGAAAGCGGTTGTTGTGTAATTCAAAGTAAGAGAGGGGGGGTTATTTTGCGTGCATCACCACCTAGACCCTTAGCCGAACCGACCTGGTGGACATGTAGGTAAGCATACCCCTGGTGTCGTGGAGATTTGTATATTTCAAAAATTTAACACTTGCACGTTACGAGGGTTGCGAAAGGAAGTAGTAGAAGGCCCGAGGACCAAAGGTTGCGACACACACGTAAGCCCGCCCCTCCATAGACTCGTAACCATTCATCCTCCTACGAGATATGATCCTTGATTTATTACCAACCTACTCTCTACTTTTTCTTTGTCCCTTTCAAGATTCCAACTAATGGTTGATAAGCAGCTCAGGGGTTCGGCGTGCATTCCCCAATGCCTTGCAGGTCGGGCAGGACGCCGCCACATAAGAAAGTCGACCACCAAGACTAAAAACACATCTCCTGTTTGCTATCTAGTGGGAGCCAGTATATGTTGAGTAATGCCGGCTTGGTGGTGGCTGTGGGCATAACTATGGGCGCGCTGGCAAATTCAAGACCGCAATTACTCCTCCGGTCGGGAATCCGTAAAATAAGACCAAACAACTTTTCCGTGCATAAATATAAGCTCCATTACCTATTTGATCCCTTGTATCAGGAATCATTTGAGTAAGTATAAGCGTTGTGGTGTGGTAGTGAAGTGATGCGGCAGCCATGGGTTGGTTCGGAGGCCGTCCCGAAATGAGGGAAGTTTCCCCACGCCCTACAATTCTTAAGTTCAACTTTGCTATCAGTTATGTATTCTTACTCATATTCAAAAGCCAAGCCAATTTCTGGGTCATCACCTTTGTAGCTGATATGTCAATTCACGAAATATCACTCGCTACTCATTTGATGGCTCAGCCCGCTGACCATGCAATCAGATCAGTCTTGAAACTTCCCTTTCGCCCATACCATTGCCCTAACAGTTCTCGACACAAGAGGCCATGTCGACTTGAAACCCAAGTATGACCAAGTCAGCTTTATGTCTAGTTGTAAATTCGACCTGTACGGAACGCAGAACATAAGAACAGGGAATTGAGCTATGCTTCACAAGTTTTTGAATACAAATCAGATAATAGTTAGTTTCTAGCTATACTCTCTGCTTTCGCCTCTTCTTTCTCTCCTTTTTAGTTAGCTACCTAGTCTTTCTTACTTACTAGTGTACGTCTTCCTCGTTACTTAAATCTCTTCTACTATTTCAATAATATAGAATAGGGAAATAGACAAGAAGAACATCAGAGGAGAGTATAAAAAGTAAAAAGGGAAAAATGGAGCTAATGTATTAGGTCCTCGTAGTTACCAAGCCTCTTTAGACGTTGTATATCGCCTGTCTATCCTCTTCTAGGAAAAACCCCTACATAAGATGTAAACGCCCTACGTAATCTCTCACTTTCGCGATCGCGATCACTTTCCAGCAACGTAAGAGCGAGAGTGAGGACTCTAGGGGTGAAAATAAGTAAAGGAGCCTGGAAACTGGATGGGAGGCTTGGAGTGGTAAAAGAGCTATACAACAGGTACAGAGAGGATGTCTAAGTGGAGGTGCGGAGACCTGGAAAACTCGCCTAAAGTAGAACTGGGGTATTGAATTACAGCCAAGATAACAGAATTACTAAAGGCTATTGCTTTTATATTGTTTATGTGGCTGGATTGAAGATAAGAATCCATCATTCCTGTCTGAAAGTGGCATTCTGATTTTATCTGAAGGGATGAATGAGGTTTGAGTTAATGCGAAGCTGTCAATTTGTCCCATTCTTGAACCAGCATAGCGAGAATACATGGTTCTAGGCATTGGATATCTTGAACAAGTTTACACCTGATCGAGTATCAAGTTAATTGTGACCTAGTGAATTATAAGATAGAGGATCTGGGAGACCATTTAGCTTTTTGCGATTGTTTCCTCAAGAGAGCCCTAACAATTAACCCCTGCAGTTTGATTGTACTTTACATGCCTAGATTGTGGTTTTGGATTCCAGAGTTGTATAAATGTAGAGGATATAGTTTAGAGCCCTTATTCTCGCTTAACTTATAGATGCTTTCCCCTCGTGTCTATGACTTTTCTTATTATAAACACTCTATTCTTGGTAGATTGAATAGCTCTTGTGCATTTTTAGAAGCAGATTCACAAATTGTACATGTAGGTGTTTCAAACATTCCAAAAAAAGCTTGATTCTAGATTCCACTGATCGTAGAAACAAATTATTCCGAAGATTTGGACTGAACTTTACCTACCTACTAATAGATATGTGACTTTTGGCTTATGCGATCCCATTATTACGAGTTAGACTAGCCCGATTCTGCCTAGTTTCAGTGAACTTGAACATATTGCATTTTCTAGATACTGTGCGGAAAAACCCCCCTTCTTCTGTAGTTGGAAATTTTAGAATGCTCGTAAGAGACTATACAAACTAAACAAAACGTAGTTAAGGACATTGTATTACAGCTCTTCATTCTCCTGGCAGTTCTTCTGCTATAACAGGATGGCAAATACCTAAAGATTACGAATTTTGAATCCCAAAACTTGTTGAATTGATAGAATCAATATGCACTTTTCTGGCTAGAGATCAAAGCTGTTTTAAGATTAAACCCGCCTAGTAGTAGATTCAGAGTGCTTCAGCTTCAAATAACAAAATCTATTCTATCGCCGAGATAAATTTAAAATTTGAAATCTGAAATCTCAAAATTTGAAATATTTATTATAGTATACCTAGTGATTCCCAAGCAAAAAGAGGTTTACACCCACAGATTACACATATACTAATACAAAACCCTCTCCATGGTAATATCCATCTGTTTTGTCCAATTTTAACGCCATTTGTACTATTCTTCTCCGGCTCCAACTGTCGGACCCCCCCCCCCCTTCTTTTTTAAATTACAAGATAAGAGAAAGAATATTATAAACTCAAGAGAAAGGGAGATAATAATAACAATAAGACAATAAGTTAGTAGATAAAGCTATTTGTCTGGTTCAATAGCCCACTCCACGTGTTGTATGGCAGTCGCCGTGGATATGAAGTTGTGATCTTGATGATGATGATGATGATGAAATTTATGTAGGAGAGAGGGAGGGGTGATGCCCAAGAGCCTGGCTATATACTCATAAGGGTCGTTCCTGCCCCAACAGTGTTGTGGGGTGCACCACGTGACCTTTGGCGCTACCTAGTGGAGGAACATGTAGATAGCTTCGAGCGCTTCGTGCTCTCTTCTCTCTTTAGACGTTTTACATACCACATATTGATCCTATTGATTCTTTTCGATCCTCGACTAGGGTGACTCCAGAATACGATACGATTCCTGTGATACCACGGCCTTATAGCGTCCAAGCCGAATGTAAAGTTAGGCTGCACCTTTGAATATACCAATCACGAGTTTCATGGCATCCTTTGACTGTTTGAAAGGAGCAATCACTTCAAGAAGACCTCTGGTTGTGAGATTCGGTGCCGTCATGTATGCCGCCAAAGCGTAATCCATCCCACTCGTCATAATCCCCACGGAGAGCCAAGCTTGTGGCATTATTGAATAGCTCCTCTGCCCGCAACAAATTGTCGTCCAGTGTTATTGGCGTTGGGGATGAAGGGCAGAGGACAGTGCGGAAGGTTTTATAAAGCATATGGACTGTTGGAGTATGTGGTACTGCGTGCTCCAATTGAATATATATCCTTTACAGTCCCTGCTTATTTTGTGTCCTCCAAAAAAAAAATTGGCGTATGCATAAAGAGTATCCTCGAGACGTGGTAGAAAGACGGCTGATATTGTAATGTAACCGCCGTTAGGAGTCGGTTTGATCTCGATATCCAGCACTGCATCTGGGTTGCTTGCTCTTGTGAAAAGGATGTGTAGAGTGGTGGGTATCAAATTCGCTTGTAAAAACTTGCTGTTGGTGCAAACAACGATCCATCCATTGACTTGGAAGACATCTCTTGCTCCCCCAGATATTTGTTTCCTTATGGTCGACAGGGCCAAGCCCGTAAATTTCATGGTGGTCCTAAAAATCCCCTCAACTCGGTGTCCAGGTGTTGCGGGAATGACACGTGACCACACTAGTGGCGGACCTGTAGGTGTAGATAGTTACGAGTGCTCTGCACTCTCCCCTTCTCTCTTTAGACGTTTATTACCACACTATATAAGAGATTACTTTCACGTATTTCATCGGGCTTAGCTATAAGCTCCTAATCTGTGATCTGTCCCTTATACTATATAGTAGTAATGCTCTAAAATCTAGTAACCCTTCTAAATCAACCCTGCTTACTAAAACCGCTTCCGCTAACTATATTATCCTCTCCCTCTCTCGTCCTCTTCCTCTCTTGTCCTCTCCCTCTCTTGTCCTCTCCCTCTCTTATCCTCTCCCTCTCTTATCTGTTTCCTACTCTTATAAATCGCCTTCTACTAAACTATATTATAACCGATACCCCTCTCCCTCTCTCGTCTACTTCCTAATCTTATAATTCGAATACTTAATTAGAATCTAGCTATTAGTATATACGTTGTTTAGTAATAAGTACAACTGTCTCCTAGATCTCTAGTGGGTTAGTAAGAAAGACGAAGGACACCTCTCTTACGCTCTTTTCGCTCTATATATACACCGTCTTCGATCTCTTAACACACACACTCTCTTCGATCTTCCGAGTAACCTCTCTTCGATCTTTCGAGTAACCCTTCTTCTCTTACGCCCTTTCCGCTCTATACATATACACTCTTCGATCTTTCGAGTAACTCTTCTTCTCTTACGCCCTTTCCGCTTTATATATATATACTCTTCGATCTCTTAATATATATATATATACTCTTTGATCTCTTAAGTCCCGAGCCCTCGATCCTCTTTTTAGCTCTATCCACTTACGCCTCTACCTCGATGTCGACCTCCGAGACTCGGTTTTATCTCCTCTTCTCTTTTAGCATTCCTTATATTACTATAGTAACAGCTATCCTAATAATTTCATATATCTACTAACTATATGTTTAGTAATATCTTATTAAATTCTTACTCTTTATATCGATATACCCCTCTAAGACGTAGTATAGGCTAGGAATATATACTAGTGTTATATATAGTTTAAAGCGCTCTTAAGTATCTTAAAGGAGAGGAGGGAAGGAATACTATTATATATAATACTAGCTAGGGTGTGCGACCCCTAAAGCCAGCTATAACTTAGGAGAAGCTTACTTGTAGCTAGAAGTCAGGTAATATTATAGCTTAATAGGATATAGCTATATAGACGCTAGCTAGGGTATGCGACCTCTAAAGCTAGCTATAACTTAGAGGAAGCTTACTTAAGAACTAGAAGACGAGTTATAGCCTTATTTATTTCTTTCTTTTGCCTTTTTAGGTCTTCGGAGCCGACCTTTCTTTTGGACGGGCATGTTGCGGGAAGGACACGTGACCACACTAGTGGACCTGTATATAGTTACGAGAGTGCTCTGCACGTTTATTACTACACCATATAAGAGATTACTTTCACGTATTTCATCGGGCCCAGCCATAAGCTCCTAATCTGTGATCTGTCCCTTATGCTACACCAGGGTGGTGTGGTAGTCGGGTGATTGGTTCGAACTGGAGTGAGGCTTCGGCCGAGAGGAGATATTTGTAGATTTGCGACTGAATCTCCACCTGGAGGGATTCCAAGGAAGGAGGCATCGTGCGCAGCTTGTTTCTCCTGCTTGTCAGCTTTCGTTATAACCTAATAGATAGGTTGTGGATTTGATGTGGCGGCGCAGTGGATGGACGAGTATCTGGCTTGTTGACGGACGTTGTAAAAGGTAGGCTGGAGTTACCCGAGAGGAAAATTATAAGGCACCTTTCCACACATTCTTTGGGAAAAAGGAAACAATCAAGTTACACAGACAAGAGGGTCAATTGAGAAAATTTGTGATGCAGATGGTTCTTTTAATATTGTGTATGTAATATTTAATTTATCATTCCATCTATGTCTCCTCAAATTGTAGCTATAGCACAAGTTTCTGATACTTCGCGAAGGTCTCCCACCAGAGGGGGGTGCGCTCATTCGTGAGACAGATTATGGCTAGTGCTTAGGAACACCATAACTCGCCCAAGTAGTAAACAATTAGGGCAAACCCTAACCAACTTACTTAAAATTCTAGGTAGTACCCTACTAAAGATATTCTATTTGGAAAGGGCAAAAAGTTGAAGTAAATAGAATAATTTTGCAGTGGTTTGGTGTTCCTGGACCAGGCATAATCTGTTCCAGGAATGAGTGCAACCCCTGGTGTCCTATTTGCCCAAATCCGCTTTTGTTGCATCTCGGTTGGCTTTGTATACCCCTTGCTTGCCACTGGGCTCCAGCTGCTTGGTCACCTCCTGAAAGGAGTTATACTACTTAACTCTTTCAAAAACAAACAAGCTCTATGTTCAAAAAACAGTGTTTTCACTCTTACTGTATGAAAACCTCGAATAATTATTCCGATCTTTACTAGTTAATTATGTAACTACCTCGTAACTCCAAAGCAAGGCTTACTCACAGCTTACTCGCTACTTACTCAGAACTAGGTTTCTTTCTCTCAATCATGAACTATAGCTTACTTGTGACTTACTTTTGACCTCTTACTTTGGAATAAACGGCGCTTACTTGACTTTTACTAGCTTACTCGCTAATTTCTTTTTCGCAGCTTACTTACTTAACAAGTAATAGCTTATTCTAGACTTCTTTTGAATCTGAAATATAAAGAGTAGATTTCTCTCTTTTAGAAAAAAACAGACAGAAGTGAGAACTGGTTTATAAGATTATCGGCCGGCCTGCTGCTAACCTTATTGGAAAGGCAGTAAGTGAGTAATGAAAAGTGAATAAAGTCTAAAATTATTATAAACAAAAGATCAAAAATCAAGCGAATACTTCTAAGACGATTTAAAGGAGAAAAAAAAAAGCTCTTCACGTATTAAAATTAAGCACGGAATGCAACGGCCTTTGCTGGCTTAGCTGCAACTGCCTTGGCTGGGGCTGCTGCTGCTGCTCCGCTGACTGTCATATCGACGCAGGACTCGTAGGTTTGTTTGGCACCTATATATAAGTTAGTAAAGTATCCAGAAAGCCCAGGAGAGCTTAAAAGTGTGAAAAAACCACTAACTCGTGCCTAGCCAGAACCCTTTTTACGCATAAAAGTCAGTATATATACTTCTAATAAGTTGGTGAACCGAGGGGGTTGAGGTGGTGTGACCCAGGAGCTTTGGAAGGAATCACTATGTTCTCCACATACAAACACCACTAAGGACACATGAAACAGTCCGAGACGTTTGCAAACATTGCCTGAAAAGGTCCGGAAGAAGCAAGAGGGCTAGTTGCTCATTCTTCCAAATCCTTTCGGGCAATAACATGGTTGTCTCAAACTGTGTGAGGCAACAACAGGGAAAGGTGGGATGAGACTTACATTGCATGACACAGGCACCAGCAACTGCACAATCTGTTCCCAAGGTTGATGGAATAGTGACATCGAAGTTGGTATTATTAGCTGGGAGGGTAGCGAGCGACTCGTCTGCGTAGCTCTTGAATGAGATTAATGGGTCTCCGATGGCGGTGTTGGTTGCGGTGTTGATGATGCTGACGTTCATTGGGCCCTGTCGATGGGTTAAATTCTTGCATTCCAATTGAGAATACAAATGACTTACCTCGTGAGGAATAGGAAGGACAGCGCGCATGTTGACAACCTGACCGGGAGTGAAAGCTTGAACATTGGCGGTATTATCGGCGAACTGAAGGCCTTTGCATAAAAAGAGTGGGCAAGCGGTAGCATTAAATCCAGTCTCCAAAGCAGCGGCTTCTGGCATATCCTCAACGTGAGAAGTATTATCGGCAGTGACAAGTGCTGCAACTGATGCGCCACAATTTTGGATCATTGCTGGACCAACGGCTCGGACTGGTGGTGAGGTAATGATTCCGTGAGCGGCGACAGAGGTGGCCATGCCAACCAAGAATATTGAAGTCAACATAGCGAGTGACTAAAATTGAGCGGACGAAAGACTGATTTTGAGTTGTTTTCCCAGAATTGAATGAAACTAAAGTGACCAGCACAACGAAGTAGAAAGTAAGGAATGAGAGATTTTGCGAAGGAAAAAATATCGATAGATAAGAGAGGGAAAAGAAGGAAGGAAAGTTCACGAGGGATTGCCTAGTTACTTAACGGAAGTCCAAGTAGGATCTGTTCGAGATCTTCTCCTGGGTATATGTGCATCCTCCTCCTTGTGCTAGTCTCCTCGCATGTGCGAAACAAGGAATATGCAAGGTACAAACGCAAAGTTTTTGGATAGCAAATGAGGCTCTTTAAAATCCGGCAAAAGCTTCGTGTGAGACGAAGGTGGTTTGGGAAAGCGATCGCCAAGATGTGTCACAGGGGTGTTAAAATACACTACTCGAGTAAAACTACGCGCTCCGGGCGCACGACGTGGAAAAATATCAGACGCGTGAGATATTCAGTAGAGGATATTGGTTGCTGGAAGAACATGAGTGAACGAGGAAATAAATCATTATAAAGTCATTTACAGATTTGAATTCTCCCTTCATCGTTCGTCACCTCCCACACATTCCGGCAGCCACCCGATGTGCCCGAGAGTTCGAGTCAGGGGTGCGTTCGGCTCGTACTCGGGAGGCTCGGGGCTGCTCGGTTAAAACTGAGGAGGAACGATCACATGACTTTTAGAAACTCCTCTTCCAGGTTGGCAACACTCATTTCTCATTCGTCAACAAAAGTGGATTTAATTCTACCCAGTCAGGAGTTCAGGACGGGAGTCAGCTCAGCAAGACCTCGGTCGGCGCATAAAAATATACCCGTCACCACTAAGAGTGGATCAGAGATCCGGCTTCGGGCTTAAATGTGAATTAAGTAACAATCATCGTCATCCATCAGCTTGGAGGTTTTGGTTTTGTTGTCATTGTTTTTTCCTGTTGTTTCTCAAGTTATCAAAATGGCTTCTAGAAGAATATCCTCAATCTGTCTCTCGAGATGTAGCCAAAGCGCATTTCGCTTGGCATCATCTCGCCCGAGAAACCCCTCTATTCGACAGCTTCAAACCACACCAAAACTTTATGAACAGCAAGCAAATGTAGGGAAAAAACGAGATGCAGCTCCAAAGATTGTACGAGGGGAATCCAAAGTTTTCAAAGATGCAGATGCAGCCGTGGCAGATCTGAAGAGTGGCTCAATCATTCTGAGTGCTGGTTTTGGATTATGCGGGACAGCAGGTATGCAAAATGCCTTTGTTTTCTTTCAGTCAATTCTAACTCATATGGAACAACAGAAACGATAATTGCAGCCATTGCACGAAGAGGAGCAGATAATCTTCATTCCCTCACAGCGGTCTCGAACAATGCCGGAGCAGCAGGTGGTGGAGGGCTTTCACCTCTGGTGCAGTCTGGCCAAATCGAAAGATTGATCCTTTCGTTTATTGGCACGAATAAATCATTGGAGAAACAATACTTGTCTGGGAAAATTGCAATCGAGCTTTGCCCGCAAGGAACAATCGCAGAGAGAATTCGTGCCGGAGGGGCTGGCATACCTGCTTTCTTCACACCGACGGGTGTTAGTAAGTGACTAGTCTTGGAAAATCTCTGGCAATTGAGTACTGATTTTGACAGACACGCTATTGCAATCCGGAGACATTCCCGTACGTCTAGGACCCGTAGACAAAGCAACTGGCAAAGCAACAATCCTCGAAGCCGGAAAACCAAGAGAGACTCGAGTCTTTGACGGGAAAATATATGGCATGGAAACCGCAATCAAAGCCGACGTCGCGATTCTTCGAGCACACAAGGTGGATGAGGCAGGAAATGTTCAGTTCCGATATACCACAAAAGCATTCGGACAAGTTATGGGAAAAGCTGCCAAGGTCACAATTGTGGAGGCAGAGAATATTGTTCCTGTTGGAGAAATCCACCCGGACCATGTTCATCTCCCCGGGATCTATGTTGATCGCATAGTTCCGTCAACAATAGAAAAGGCTATTGAAATTCGGAAATTAAAAGAAGTAGATGGCCAAGGTGATGGAAAGAAATCGGAATCCCAATTGCGAAGAGAAAGAATAGCTAGGAGAACTGCAAAGGAACTCAAGCACGGTTATTATGTCAATCTCGGAGTTGGAATTCCAACACTAGCACCTTCATACTTGTCTCCAGAAAGCAAAGTTTGGATTCAATCTGAGAACGGGCTTTTGGGAATGGGAGCGTATCCAACAGAAGACACGATTGATGCGTAAGTCACCCCGAGAGTATTCTTGGTGATTTCATTAACATCTTCTAGGGATATCATCAATGCTGGAAAGGAAACAGTAACTCTAGTTCCCGGAGCTTCAACATTTGATAGTGCAGAATCTTTTGCCATGATCCGTGGTGGTCATATTGATGTTTCAGTGCTGGGTGTAAGTAGTCATATTCTGCTTCCAAGTCCAATGCTTACATACTTTTAGGCTCTCGAAGTAAGCGCAAATGGTGACTTGGCCAACTTTATGATCCCCGGCAAGGTATTCAAAGGTATGGGTGGAGCTATGGATCTTGTCGGCAACCCGGATCAGACCAAGATTGTGGTGGCTACAGATCACGTCGCAAAGAATGGAAGTCCGAAGATTGTGGACCAGTGTACCTTGCCATTGACGGGTGCAAGATGTGTTAGCACAATCATTACAGACCTGGTAAGTTTTATACGTGACAAATGCGTTTCAAATTTGACTGACCATGATAATAGTGCGTTTTCGAGGTTGATAGAGCGAAGGGGGGGTTGACTCTCACTGAGTTGGCCCCTGGCGTTGATGTTGAGACGATTCGACAGAAAACGGGAGCCAAGTTCGCTGAAGCGGATGTTATCAAATCTATGGAGTAAATGATGCTATAAATTGTTATAAAGTGTACGATTTTCAAGAATATTAAAAAATAACCGTCGATGTCAAGGTGGAATGAATATTTTTTTGGCAAGTTCGAAGGTATTTCTTTATATATATATTTACATATGTTTTCTTAATCTATGTCATATAAATTTACAGATTTACAGTTTCGATTTTGTCATTCCTGGAGCAAATGTACTTCCTTTACCCTCCCCCAATGCCTCAACAATGCTATCCACACTCTCCAAAACCCACAAGTTCCCCTCGTCACTCGCCAACCACTCCCCACCTTCAACAGGAACCTCTCCTTCCGCAGTAGCACTGCCATCCTCGTAGGCCTTCCTCAATCCGAAAACGTGACTCGTAACTTGGGGGCCAACACCAGTTTGGGAACGCAGACATGAAATGGCCACGATCGACGTCAACACTCGACCTACTTTTGCTCCAGCAGGAAGGGAAGAGGGATCCGCGAATAAAGCGCCGTATTCGTGATTTAAGATGTGGACTGGAAGATCTGGGTGGGAAGATGCTAGTTTGGCTACTAGTTTTGTGGAAAAGGGGTGGTATATGGAATTCCATAGTCCTTCACCACGGGAGATTATGCTGTTGATATTTTGTTCGTTTGGTATTCTGGGGAAGGTTAGAAATTTGTGAATATAAAAGGGAAGGATGGAAATCATTCAAGCAAACGAACCTGGTGGGTGTGGTGGATAATGAGTCTATGATTTCTGAAGGTAGACTAGCTCGGAATGCGCCCAGACAATTAATTGTTCGTGGAACCTGGTACGAGGTCAGATTTTTCTTGAAAAATTAGATGAGACGGACATACCCCATTGAAGCCAATACATTTCAATCCCACTTCTCTCATTAATTCTGCTGTTTTAACTGCTTCTGATTTTTCTACGGATGGACTTGTGGCGAGGCGATATAATTCCGTTAAAGAGGCGGGGGAATTCATCGTCATTGTTGCTGCTGTCTATTTATCCTTCCTGTCAGTCCAATTACATCCAAAACAGAGCAGACAGTATACAGATATGGTGAGCCATGCTGATCTCCCGACTTTCTTTGCATCTGCATCTTGCCGCAATCGCTGGTACACAGAAGAAATTTGAGGGTTCGTGGGGAGAGTATGTGGTTTCGCGAAAGGAGCCGATATGAGAGCCTTGAGAGGGGATGAAAGCTTCGACATGTTGTTCCTCTTTTCCGTTTTGACACCTGAATATCTATGACGAGACGCGAGAGGATGGAAAAGTTGCAGCAGTTGATGTCGGAGGGAAGTCAAAGACCGAGGTTCTGACAAGGAAAAAAGAATGCCCGAAAGCCGGTCAAAGATAAATTGCCGAAACCAGGGAGCTCATTGTGGAACTCACGAATGCGCCTCCACAATGACCCTCTTTCGTTGACTGCTATTATTAACTGGACAAGTTTCTTGCAAGGGATCGTCTCCACCATCGACGAGGAGTGTGGCGATGTGTAGATCCGAGGGATACGGTAGGTGGATTAGTTGGTATCTGGGGAACGCGAGTTGAGAGCTTACACGAAAGCTTGTTACCCCGCAATTTCCACAGATTATAAATGTCTTTCTTTTCTTTGGACCGCCGTCTTTCTTTCCTATTTTTTACTTGTTATATTATATTGCAATTCTGAGCTTATGAGTTTTGAGTTCAGAAGCATGGTCTCTAAATCTTCTATCGAGAAGCCGCAAGATGAAATGCTGGAAGAAAAGGTTGCAGAAGTTAGGAAAGCGCCGGGGATAACGGAGTTGTCACCGGAAGATGCTGCAACGACAAAGAGAATCCTTCTGAAGCTCGATTTCAGGTACTGTAGCTCAATGGGATCTGCCTGCTGTTTTTATTTGACCTCCTACTGATATTTTAAATTTTTTCTAGAATTCTGCCAGTCCTGGCACTTTTGTTCCTCTGCTCGTTCCTGGACCGAACAAATGTTGGAAATGCGAAGACGTATGGTTTAGAGAAAGATTTGAAAATGACCGATTATCAGTATGACACTGGGTTGGCTGTTTATTATGCTACTTATATCGCAAGGCAAGTTTTCCTCTCATCTTCTAGCGTTACTCAGCTTGAGAAGGTTGCTAATATAGTTTTGTGAGATAGTGAAATACCAAGTAATCTTATCTTGAAAAAGATATCGCCAAAAATTTGGCTTCCAGCTCTCACTGTACTGTGGGGGATTGTTACTATGTGTCTTGGTTTCGTTCACAATTATACTGGGTTCGTGGTTGTAAGGGCAGTGTTGGGGATCACGGAGGGTGGACTTCTTCCTGGAATTGTGAGTGCAAACAATCATCCGGCAATCATATTCTAATATTTCCAGGTGTTATACCTTTCAAATATGTATACTCGAGGAGAAATGGCTCTTAGACTTGGACTTTTTTATACCGCTGCCTCACTCAGTGGAGCTTTCGGTGGGCTGCTGGCACGAGGACTTTCGTCAATTGGAAAGAGAGGGGGACAAGAACAGTGGAGTTGGATTTTTATTATTGAAGGACTGCTTGTGAGTTTAAGCTGGGTTTCTCAGATAAGTTACTAATTCTGATAGACCATTGTTGTTGGGGCAATATCCTACCTTCTTCTGCCAAATTCTGTGGACACAGCATCTTTCCTCCACCCCGAGGAACGTGTCTTCGCCCGCTCACGTCTCCATCTTGACATGCCGTCAAGATTAGCTCAAGATGGTAGTGAGCACCACCATGAAGGCTTTCAATGGTCTGAGGTTCGACGTGGAATTCTTAGCATCTCAACTTGGCTCTCAGCAACTGCATATTTCGGTATTCTCGCTGGTCTCTATTCTTTCGGACTTTTCCTCCCCACCATAATCGTTGAGCTGGGTTATACCGCAAACGAAGCCCAGCTATGGTCCGTCATTCCATATGCTGTTTCATCTGTAATCACCGTATGTGTGTCTATCATTTCCGATCGTCTTAAACTGCGTGGAGTCATTATGCTGTTCGTTCTTATCCCAGCAATTGTCGGTTATGCGGTAATCGCAAACATCAGTGACTCGCACCCGAAAGTGAAATATGGAATGACTTTCCTGATGGCTACCGGAATGTATGCAAGTGTTCCTTGTGTACTGGTGTGGAATTCGAATAATTCTGCTGGACATTACAAAAGAGCTACTACCACGGCACTTCAACTCGCTATTGCGAATAGCGGCGGATTTGTGGCAACTTTTATTTATCCAAAAAGAGACTCCCCGGCATTTCACAAGGGCCATACCGTTGTTCTTGGATTGCTTGTATTTGCTTGGTTCATGTAAGTATTCCACTCCAGCCAAAGAAGATGGCTAACGAAATTAGGGTGCTCCTCAACGTGCTTTATTGCGCCAAGATTAATAGAGATAAGGCAAGTGGAAAGTACGATAAGTATATTGGTTATGCAGATGATCGAGACCCAGATTTCAAGATGGTTTTGTAGATAGGAGAGGAGTAACTTGTGTAAGCCAGAGAACTTGTTGCGGTTGGGGAAATTAAGTATAAGAAAACTAGTCATTGCTCTCGGTCACCTACTTCTGTAAACATTCTACAAATGGGTTAGGATAATTACGGTTATTATTCTAGAAGTTTTAGAAGAATCAAGAAATTATCTTTCTAATTCTTACAAGTGATCTCGAACAATATTTTCAATTGCACCGCTTTAGACAATTCTCATAGAGTTCAATTACTATAGTATTTCGGATATACTAAAGGTCAAAAACAACTAAATCGTAAATACTATAGCTAGAGTAGGAATTAAGAATTACTATTTATAGCCACTAGGTAGATTCTCTACTCTCTCTCTTTCTCTAGCTCTTTTTCTAATTCTAGTACTATTTTTCTCTTCTCTTTCTTTAATAATAATCAATAAAGAAGAAAAGTAAGTACATATTTTAAAGCTTAGAAGAAAGTTTTTCTAAACAGTATTTCTTTAAAAGTTCCATTTATAATTAATTCCAAGCTTTAGCGTAAGATTAATATAACTTCAGACAGGAACTTCAAACCTAATTAGAGACGGTCTTTTTACCCCTTTGCAAACGTTTCTCTTACGGTTGATGGTTCTTACTACTTAGCATTCATTCATTCGCTTCTACAACGAACCACACGTCAGGCATCAACTTTTCTCGCCAAATGCAGAAGTAGTGACAGAAGATCGAATTAGGTAGTCGTATTTCGTCATTTGAACTTTGCACCAACAAGATTGTATGAACCACACGTTAGGTATCAAGAAGTGCAGTGGGGTTACAAAAGAAGTTAACTACCTAATTAAATAATTAACTCTTAATACTTCCACTTATGACACCAAAAGACGAAAACCAAACAAAGTTTCTCTCATTCCCATGTCGATGCTACGGCTTCCTCTCGCCATTTTTCTAGCCCCAGAACATTTCTCCGCCCGTCCCTCCGTACTTCTCAATACACCAAATACTCCAAAGACCCTATAGCAATCGTAGTCGTGGTATATTATAAAAAGAGTTAAAACAATCAAGCTAGCCCTCCAACATCTACATTCTCCCAAATCATCTCACACACTCCATCACTCCATCCGCACACGTCATAATCCGCTTATCGATTCATCATCAACCTTCCTTCCACCTTCTTTCCACCTTCTTTCCACCTTCTTTCCACCTGTACTGCTAATTCCCGGTCAGGTCAGGGTCCAATGTTTCGGGCGGAGCACTCTATCATATTTATGAGAGAAACTTTTTTTTTTATGAGAGAAACTTTTTTTTAATGAGAGACTCCTCCTCTCCCTCGTAAATCCTCTTCCCGAACAAGGACAAAGCCCAGTTCTAATCCCCCTCTTTCTAAAAAACGAACTGTAGCTGGTATGCCTAGAGAATATAGAGCAACTTCCCCCTTCACCCTTCTCTCTTCCACACCTTTGCCTTCCGAGGGACCCCTCTCCCATCTCCCCCAAGACAGCACTAGCACCTCTCATCAATGGGACGATGGGGATCATGCAATGCCGACCTTTTCTCCAAGCCACAATGGTTCCTGTATATATACTTTCTTCATCTCCTCGACTTGTCTACTTCACTTTTACTTCGCTTTTGGCGAGTTCGACTGGTTGCGCAAGTAGTTCAGTCTCAAAGAAAAACACATCACTCCACTTCGCTCAAATTAATAAGGTATATGTCTGTTCAAAAATGTCTTCTCTATTTTCATCACTCCCACCATATACAAAAAGAAGAAAAGAAGAAAAAGAAAGGGTCAAGGAAACCCGTTATCGAAATTCGAAACGCCCCATCCCGAATCCCCAAGGAGAAAAAAAATGTACAAAGAGGTTTCGAGAATTAAAGTAAAACCAGTAGCAATCATTATGTTATCTTCACACCCCCTTCCTTCCCTATCAACCACTCAAATCTCTCCCCTCACGACTTCCCCGCACTCCTCAACCCCCTCATCCAGTCTTCCTCCCCAAGATTGACATCCAGACCCGCCCTAATCGTCTCGCACACCTCCTTGGCCCCATTAGCACCCAAAAGCTTGCCTTCAATAGCAATCAAATATGCCACACCAGCCCGCACCAATAAAGAATCCCCTTCAAAGACTAGGACATCCCAGAGTCTCGTGGCGTTATCCAAGCTCAGACAATCGGTGAACATGCCCTGGAAGAGGTCTCTCAGGTATACATCAGGCTGAAGGTTAAACTCGGGATTCGTAAGGGTAGCATGGAGTCTCGGGGATTTATGCGAGAGCGTGGAGAGAAGGAGGGAGTAGACGCGCGAGGTACCGCCGTTGTCGTTTGTATGGAAGGAGAGGGGGAGGGGACGGTTGAGGATATTCGAAAGGGCTTGGAAGGAGTCGGCGGGGGTGGGGAGGTTGAGAAGGAGGATTGCTGCGATAGTCTGTAAATTATTAGTTGTGAGGCTTGAGAAATTGTGAGAGACAAAACTTACACTAGTCCCATGCACGTATCCAACGTCACTTCTATACATAGCATAGGCCTTCAAAACATCCAATAAAGCCTCGTGCAAAGGTCCATCTGGTTGAAAGATCCTTAGATCGGGATATGTCGTTTTCACGTCAGCTTCAATCCTATCCAACCACCCCTTCTTCTTCAACTCTTCCGTATTTAATTGAGAACCACTTTTGACCGTCTTTTCCAGAGCTTGGGCTCGTCGAAGAGCTGCCGAGTATGAGGATGCGGATAGGCCAAGTTCATTTCCAATCGCCTTGGTCCATACCGCGCCTCGACTCCTTGGTGCAACACCTCTCCACCATAATTCTCTGGTTCGTTTTTGTTGCGTTGTGACGTCCCAGTTTGGAAGGACATGATCTTCCCAGATTCTGAGTAACGATTTGATGGTATCGTCTTTGCATTGGGATCTTGATTGTTGTTGAGCTTCCCTTTTTTGTTCCGCCTTGAGAGATAATGCCATCATGCGTTGGTATTCCTTCAAGTGTCGTTTCTCTTCTGCCGGATCTTTCGGGGGTAGCCATGAAGGTCGTGTTCTCGATAAAACTGCTTCCTTTTCTTTGGAGATGGGTAATGGATCAATCATGATATCCGTCCTTCGCAGTGGTGGCAGTTCGGCGATTGCAGATTTGACCCGCAGCTTTTCAACATGCCGAGCTGAAGAACTCTTGCTTTTCTGATATTCTGGATCCGCTGCCTTGGCTTCCTCGTCCTCCGCATGAGCTTCGAGAGCTTCCGTCAATTCCTTGGCTTCCCGACTCAACGCAGATGCCCAACTCCTCGCCCTCCCTTTTTGAAAGGAATCATGATGCATTGGAAATTGACCCATACTCGCCCCACGACTCCCGGGTAATGGTGATCTTGGAGACCTTGGAGATCTCAACTCTCCCTGTTCTGCTGGAAATCGAGAAGTTCCATTCCCAACACTCCTCACCTTTTCCTTTGGCGGCCTCTCCGGACTCGTCGCAGCAGAGACCGGTCGACTGGCTGCTCGACCTCCGAATGGTCGAGGGGATATCGGTACATTTTCGAGGAAACATTCATCAGGCACATCATCTCCATCGTCATCATCACACTCCTGTTCCAGCTCCTTAGCCGTCTTTCTCTCTCTATTGGCCTGCCAACTACTCCTCCTGGCTTTCATTTGCCCCGCATTAACCGCCGCTTGTCTAGCTGTAATAGGGATATTCGGACTCTGACTTCGATTTCGTTTCAACATTGACATATTCGGTGACGGAGGGCTAGGAATTCCTCTTCGTGACATTGATGAACCATTAGAACTAGGCATTAACCCCATATTATCCGTCGCACTCTTAACTTGGCCCCTTGAACTAGGAAATGAAGGTTTCTGACCCGGCGTCAATTCTCTCTGCGACCTCTGCGAACGATTACTGGACGAACGAGCCATGGGGGAGCGCTTCCTCGCCGTGGCCGTTGCCCGTAGGTCGTTGGTATATGTCGCATCGTATGGATTGATCGTCTTCTTGACCGCAAAATCTCCTATATCTGCATCCGCTCTGGAGTCATCATCCAACCCGATATCTTCGAAATTTCCCACATCTTCGAGGATGGAGTTGTCGTCGGATTGGTAGGAGTGGAAGGAGGAGGATTTGGACGACTTGGAGCCGGTCAATTCGGGCGGTGAGCCTGGCATAGTATGATTCGAAGCCGCATAGTCGAGGAAGTTCATCGCATCTTTGGAAAAGACGGATGGGGAGTGCGAGGTAAGGGGTCTGTGTAAAGAAGCTATGTTGGCGGTTGGGGGGAGATTATAGGTAGGAAAATTCGGTCTGCGGGTGGGATTGAAGGTGTATTACGGTATTGAAATGGTCGTTTTCTATTTGTAGAGGGATGTTGGTTTTTAGATGGAGGATTGGAGGTGGTAGAGGTGGTAGAGGTGGTAGAGGTGGTAGAGCTGGTTGGGATGAATAGGGGGTTCTAGGAGGTTGAAATGAAGGTGGTGGTTGTAAAAATTATAGCGACCGTAGTGAAGGACTGTAAAGAGAGCGTGGTGGTATAGTGAAGTCGATTCAGGCGAATTAGGTTTAAGGTGAATTAGAGGGGTTGGGCGGGTAGTGGTAGTGGTAGTGGTAGTCCAGTGGTAGTGCTGCAGAAGCTGTGTATTTTCTAGTGTGAAGGTGTGGTGATGGTGGTGGAGGTGATGATGTCGTGGGTGCAGCAGTAGCAGTAGCAGTAGTACTCGAGTAGCAGTAGCAGTAGCAGGACGAAGCGACAGAACACTTCAGGCTGGACAAGACAGCCTGCAGGTGCACAGCTCGGATGATGGGCGACGCGGATGGGATGCAATGGTACGTGCTAGCGTCCAAATACAGGCTTCAAGGTCCCCACGTCCTGGCCTGGAACACCGAAGCTTTATGAGATCAACGAAGAGTGGAGTGGAATAGCGGTGAACGGAGGTAGCCTCAACGACAACGACCTTGGTAATAATTGATATCAACTCCCTCTCTCCCTCGTCGTAATTATCGTTCTTTTCCTCTCAATTCCAAGCTTCTTTCGTGGAGCATCGGTTTTCCTCGTCTCCAGGAAAGGACCAAATTCCGACCGTCCCGACTCCAGACGAAGCGAAGTCAGAACAGAACCCCTGAATCGCCTTCGCACGCTAAGATTATGGGATTAGACTGCGGCGGCTTTTCCCCCTTTGCTTCCCTTTAAATAAGCAGTGGAGTCTGATTCGTCGACTAATATAAAGCCACCAACGTCTGCACAATGGATGAATGGTGCACGATCGAGATGAAGAACAACAAGAGAGATTGCAAATGATTGATTTCTGTTGGGATTACAAAGTTGGTCTTTGGCTGCTTGAGAGTTGGTTCTGTGTAAGGTTCATACCTGCATTTGCATCTGAAAAAGAGGGGATGATGATGATGATGATGATGCGACAGCAAGGTTAGAAAATAGCAAGGAGGGTATGATGTGCGATGTGCTGGCTACAACGCTGAGAGTCTCCTGGTACTTCTTCCATTGGCAAGATTCCATTTACGAGCATCGTGAGGAGCAGCAATCCTTCTACTAAGATGGTACAACTGACTCTATCAAGAACTAAACCTAGCTTCCCCGCATCCCGGCCTCTCTTTCGATCATTAGTCCCTTTCTTTCCCCTCGCAACCGGTCAACCTATGACCAGTTGAGGCGTCAAACCGTCTGAATACATCCCGTTTGTGGCGTCCCCCGGTGTTTTGATCCAACTGTGGCTGGTTCACTTATTCCAACCCTAGGTTGGGGAAACTAACCGAAAGAGAGGCCTTTCCCCATCAATTTTGGCGGGGTACTTGTAATCTTCCAAGATTCCAATCGCCATCAAGAATCTCAAACTCTTTCGCTATCCATCAATCAAGTAAAAATCCCATTCTTCTAAATCGCAAAATATCTTCGTTGTTTTCGCTTCCCAGCCCTACACCTACCTACAAACCTCAAACTCGGACGTTCGTACATTTTAAGCTCTCAAACACCCGCCCGCGTGCAACACAGGGCAGCCTTGCCCCTCCGTCAGTGCAAAACAATGACTGACAGAAGAAGGAGAAACCCTAAAATCGGACGTTTCAGAAGTGGTACCGTTTCGTACATTCCACATAAATGTGATAGAATGCCCCCGAAACATTGGAGCTTGGCCGAGACGAGACGAGATTTAGCAGTGCGGGTTGGTGGAAAGTTTGATAAGTAGAGAATCGTGAGGTGTGGTTCTGGAAAGCGCGCGCGCAAGTGTTCGAGAATGAGAAGTTGGATATTTTGATTCTTCTAAATCATGTGGAACAATTTCCACGATTGTTGGAGAATTTCCGGGGCAATAACAAATTTGGATGGAGAGCTGAGATACACGCAGTCGTTTGAGGATAGTACGAGTACTCCGTGGTGTTGAGGTATCCGGTGAGCGATGAAAGCGCGCATTCGAATTTGGGGGGTATCCAGTAAACCAACGAAATGCCTCCACGAGTAGGTTAGACAAATACTAGTACGCTGCTCTCTACGTTTGGTGGTTAGAACGAGAGTCAAGGGTAAGCTTGTTACTGTTAGGTAAGCTACTAAAAGAGATTTGCACGTAATCTTGCAATTGTCAGGTAAGCTGCTGCAAAGAAAGTCGTAGGTAAGCTTGTTTTTCTCAGGTAAGCTGCTAGAAGTAAGTAAGCTAGTAGTTGTCAGGTAAGCTACTAGTTATCTACGAGTAATCCACAGTTCATAATTGGGAGCCAAAAAGGATTTCCGAGTAAGCTACGAGTAAGCTCCCAGTAAGCCATGCTTTATCTTTGAGTGCGCCAAGCTAGAGTAATGTTCGTGAGCTACCTCGGTTGTTCACAGGTGATTTACAAGTAAGCTATGAGTTACTCGTGAGTAAGGCATGGGTTGTCGATGGTTATCCACGAGTTACCCGAGAGTAAATCCAGCCAACTCACGAAAAATATTCGCCGGAGTTAGTGGACACTCTGTAAATTGTCTTTATCCAACCGATCGAATACTTACCTCGAAGCTTTCTGTTCCAGTTTTACATCTAAATGCTACTTGAATTCCACGTTTGTCGGACCATACTGCCTCCGAATTTATGGCTAGGACGACAGGTTGAACCAAGTACTGTACATTTCGCAATTCTCAATCCCCCCCCAACCCTTTTGGGCAACAATATTGATTCTCCTGAAACTTTTCACACAACAAACACACCTAGGAATCTTACACACATCAAAAGCACTACCCGGACGAAAATAATCAAAATCTCCCAACAGCTCCCTTCAAAAACTCACAACTCTTCTTTTCCTTCTTCTCTAGTTCCTCAGTCTTTCCATCCAACCACTCAATTATCTTTCCGTACCGACTTTGTCTTTTACTTAATACCTCTCGGAAGGCATTCATCGCAAGCCTATGCTATCATCAGTATTTGTTTCCGCTTCTGCATCTCCGAGTGAGAGATGGATGGACAATAACAGGAAAGGATAAAGGAAAAATAAACTCACCACTCAACCCACACCTTCCGAACCACACATCTAAACCCCGCATTCCTCTTATTCCTCTCCTTGCTTTTCATGAGGATGAACGCGAGTTCGATGACATCAGAGATAGTTTCTATTTTAATTCCCGTCAGCATCTCAACTCCCGGTGCGTTCCCCTCTTACCCCACTCTTCCCGCACACCTCACGAGGGAGAAAACTCACTAATTAATAACTTCATCCCAGGTTGTTTCCCAACAGGTAAACATTTGGCATAAGTCCACATTTTCGTAGCTGTTTCGATAAACGCTGCATGCACATTTGAGAGAACGGTTGGGAGGGAGTTGAATGCTGTGTCTAGGAACATGGCGTGGGATTGGATTTTGAATGCATCTGTGACAATTAGTATTGCCCTCATCAAAACACCAAACCTCGCCAAAAAACAAAAAAAGAGGAACAACAAAGGTCCGGGAATAGAACCATGAGAATAAGAAGTAGAGAGAAAGAGAGGGTCTAGGAATATCGAGCAAAAAAAGGACAAAAACATACAACAGCAGGTATTCGCTGGTGGTCACCCACCCAACTACTAATCTGCCGATCTGAGGCTTGTGTATGGCAGAGCGGACGGGATGCCCAATTCTCCTCAGTCTATGGTCGTATGTGGCAGTCTTTCACGTAATTGACACCATGAACAGGTCTGTGCATTGCAGATTTCACCACCAGAGATGATGCGATGGATGACGAGCAACGGGATTTTTTTTGACGCGCCACAACGAAAATCAAATAGAGGGGGAAATAAGGAGGGGTGAGCTTACTGAGGACTTTCCGATGAAATGATCTTCCCGGCATTTTCGAGAATTCGACTGTGAGCGAGTCGACAATTGCTACTTTAGATGTTAGCCACGATCCATCCAGAATCCTACCATCTCCACCCAAATGAAAATGAAAATGAAAACCCGAAAAATCCTACTGCCTTCAACGAGGACTTGTTCATACACCCATGGATAAAACAACCCAAATAAATCAAATCCAGAAAAGCAGAGAAAATAAGAAAAAGCTCACCCAACTCCCTTCTCCGTGTTCTATCTCTAGAAATCCCCAAATCCTTCATGTCAACGATACACCCAACAAATGGAAAGTCCCTCTTCCCAACAACCCTCTTAACCTTCTGTCCCTGACTCCAAACCTCGAAATTAACCAGACTCTTCCCAGGATGACATTTGACCCCATACTCCCCAACACCCTCATGCATCCTCTCCAGGAACCTCTTCGCATGCTCTTTATCCGTAGTAACCAGCAAAAAATCATCAATAAGCCTCAACAGCAGACTTTTTCCCTCCCCTTGCTTCAAGAAACCCAAGTGTTTAGCTTCAAGATCAGCGTAGAAGTAATTGCAGAGAAGGGAGGACAGGATGGAACCTTGTGGTATCCCCTCTTTTTGGCGATAATACCTTTTCCCAATCTTTACCATATTCCTCTGAACATGTTCCCCCAATAACCCCAGAAGCCCCTTCGTCCCCCTAGTCTGCACAACCACATTCTCCACAAAAACAGTATTCCTTCTCTCCTTCCCCAAACTCCCATTCAAATTCTCCGAGAAAGTCGTATAATCATCCGAAGCTTTGGCGGTTGCTTTCCATGCACGGATGGGTTTTGATTGCTCGTGTTTTGAATGAGAAAGGGAATCGCGGTAGCCTGCTCCGGGTTTAATCTCTACATGTTTGGTGAGACGGTATTCTTCTTCAGTTGGGATGGTGGCCATGAGATCTAGGATTGCGGATTGCGGGATGGTGTCGAATGCTGATTGGACGTCGACTTTGACAAAGTAGAGGGGTTTGTTAAGTAGGTCGAGGGTGAGGAGATGGGATTTAAAGGTTTTCATGCGGGTGTAGAGGTCGCCTACTGAGAACATTGCTGAGCCGAGACGGTCGGGGTTCGTTTGCTTGAGTTCTGTTAGTATTCATCATTCGGGGTTTGTGGAGAGAAATTGTAGAGAGGGGGGAATACCTTTTCATAGCAAAGCGCATTATAAACCGGTGTAAGAAGACTATTAATACTAGCCCCCAAACTCTTCGTCCCCTTCTTCACCACCCTCCTCTTCAAATTCATAATCGGTCTTATCCCACTTTCTTTGGGAAGTAACCTCACTTGACTGAATCCCAATGTCCTACGCTGTAACAGCTGTTGTGCTTGTTCCAATTTTACTTCTTCAAACATGTTGAGTTTCAAGGAAGTCATTGCTGGGTCGGCGAGAGATTTCCAGACGTCATGACGGAAGTAAAAAAGGCGGTAGCGATGGATGTTGGATTCTGTTACGTAGAAGTTTGCGCGGATTAGGGGGATTAGGAGGGAGTCTATGGTGTAGTAGAGGAATTCTTGGAATATTTCTAGGCGCTTTTTTGTGTCTGATTGGGAGGCTTTGTTGTTGGCACAATTGAGGGGTTGGAGCCATTCAATTTGTGAGATCTGGTTGCGGGTTAGGAAAGTTGTCTGTTGAGAGTTTATCGTGATGCAAATTCAAGAACTCGTAAACTGACTCACCTGCAAACCTTGTGTAGCTTCATGAAGAGAGAAGCTCTCGAATCTACGCAGCTCGATAAAGCGATCCACATTCAAAAGAAATCTCTTCTTGTTGTTAGCCTGAGTCTCGCCTGTTCCCCAGAATTCCCTTGGGATGATATTTGATAAGACAGAGCGGCAAAAAGCAGACACCATTGGGATAGGTGTTGCATAGTCCATCATAGAAGACGGTTTCGGTGGAGATACATCTTTGGTCCCCGTAGTGCTTGCAATTTCAGTAGCTGTACCGATAGTAGCTGTACTGATAGTGTTCTGGGTCTTGAAAATGGCAGACGATTCTTTGCTTTTCTGTGATTGCGTTAAGGGCAATTGGAAAACCGAAGCGGCAGCGTTAACCTGTAAGATTAGCGTATACTTATAGCATGGTTTGTGCGATACTTACAGGACAATAATGTTCGAGTAACTTTTTGTAAGCACATCGCTTATGTTGAACTTGCAAGTTCCTCACCAGCTCGGCAATTTTTCCCCTCAACCTCTTTGGTAATTTGGGTGTTGTTGGACCGGAGTATATGTCATAAATCTCGTCTTCCCGAAGAGTATAATCCTTATATGGTTGAACAGTTTGCCGATGATCAACTTCACTAGTAAAAACATTGTGAAGTCCAAATTGGCGAGGGAATAGGTACATCATGATATGAATTGTGCTGGGGTCGAGGGGTAGTTCTCCCCATGACTCTGAAGAATCCTCTTTGCGATGTGGTTTGTTTGGTTCAAGTGCATAACGGTTTAGAACATCTGTATTATTAGCCAGTGGAACAGAAGAGGTGATAGAAAACATACGAATATGCCTAAATCCAAACCTAACTCCTCCTTGTGCATTCAATTCTGCACGAGAGTAGAGCATCCGACTTCGGACAAACACAATGCTCGAAGGATTGTGGATCGAAGGCTTGACAGCACTGCCGCCGGTCTTTTCCGACACAGGTAAATGGGTCTTGGGGTCGCTCTCGCAAGTCTTCGGCAAGGTACGAAGCTCACCCAAAGGTATACCTTGCCAATGTTAGTTCACATTCAGTACGCAGTTCAAGTTCTGAGACTAACCACTTAGTTGATGATAAACACCATGACCTGCCTCAGTCTCAATGAATATACCACAATCCATTATTAAATCAGCCATGACATTCTCCCCTTCTTTTCCCAGAAGAAGTAGAACTTGGGGCCATGGTCTTGATCTCATTGCTGTGACATGACTATTTGGATAAGTTGAGACTACACCAGGAATCGCCGAAGTATGTCCTTGACCTTGATTGATCATTCTTGAATTTATTTCTCTTTGGAATCCTTGGCAAAGTAAATGTTGAACGCGTCCGTACGAAGGTGAACTTTTTGAGAAGATAAGCATCCAAATTGATTTGTTGACAATCTAATGGCCATAAGTTAGATGCGATCACAAAACAGCAAAGAAGGATGTGTCCATAAAATGCCAATTCCATTGCACTAGATCAAACTCACCTCTGATTGTGAAAATCTTCCCACGGCATTTAAGTCTATAAAAGTTGACGTGGAGTCATCAGCTTTCTGGGACAAACTTGCCCATTGCTGCCGTCTATCTTCTTTCAAGCCATCACTCTGAGGCAAGACACCAACCAAAGTTTGGTCAAGAAATGAAGATAAATCTTGATTACCATCTTCATCTGGATTTCTACTATTACCAACATGCAAAATCTTCTTTCTTCTGATTTTGGAAGAGCTTGGTAACTTTGAAAGCAAGTACCCTCGAAGAGTAAACACTTCGGAGTAAAACTGAGTAAGCAAAGCTTGCTTGATAACAGAATCCTTTGGGATCGCCAAACTTGTATTTGAAATTGTTTTTTGCCGTTTCTCATGGCTTTCGGTTGCATTACCAGGACGCTTTCTCTTTCTTTTGCCGGTCATCTTGTCTCAACGACACACACTCAATTATCTAATTGTTCCCGTTGTCTGAAACCGCAACTTTTGTACCCAAACTCAATGTAACCTTAGCATGAAGTTAAATTGTCATTCACCCAGTTACTGATGGCTGATCATACAATAAGATTGTTGCGAGTAGCGAAGAATAATTCGGCTTAGTGAGACCGTAACAATCAATATACCGGTAAGAAGGAGATCTCGAATCGAATGTCCCTTTTCGGGGTTTCTGCTTCTAGAAGTCGGCGAAGGAATGGCGAGCCAACCAGTCATACGTAGGATCATCCAGCGTGTGTGTGGTTTTTGCCACACAAGTAGGCGAAAAGCGAGCTTGATGACCACCCGGAACAAGTAGTTTGAAATCTGACAGTTCCAACGCGGAAGTTTCAAGTTGATCTTCTGTTTCTCGTGTTCATAAACTGGTTATCTCTCAAAGTCGGTTACACTTCCCCCCCTTCAAACCCCCCGTATTGCCTTGTGCTGAAAAAATTCGGATCCCACGTGTCCTTGATTTTTCGGATCTACGCTAGAGTGAAATGTTGCATTTGATGGGTCGAGGGATTTTACGTAGTATGAGAAGTTAGATAATGGTTGGACGTTGGACTGTACGTGGAGATAGAGGGGGCGAGATGTAGAGGGGCCATAAACGCCGAGTCCCTTGCTCGACCCAAACAAAGGGGCACACGCAGGTGAAGAGCAATGAGAATGCCGAAAGCGAAGTGTTTGGGATCAATAGCCAATGTTGGGAATGGTCAACATAGACTCGAGTTTCCGAGTAATCAATAACGGGTTGCGTGCAAATTGAGGTGTATGTTTCGTGATGATCGCGAACAGGAATGCGCGTAATTGATTGGTCGAATCTTGGAAAACTTTGACAATTGCACGTGACCAATCTCCCCTTGAGCACGTGAAATACACTCGCTTGAACTATTCGTCACTTCCTCATAAAGCAGTTGAAATATAACTTGGAAGATGTGAAGAGATTGATTCGGTTCTATTGAGTTGTTAAATGTTTAATTCAATCCATTTTAAGACTGCCTCATTTGGATTTTGTACCTCATCCCGGGTGATTTCAGATTCAGATTCCGATTAATTCATAACCTGATAGACCAGAAATCTGTAGAACTCGCCATGGAAAACGCCCAGTTTCAAACTATGTATACTATTCGCCACCTTTCTTATGATCTTCCGGATCTTCCATACTATGGTTTCATCAACAGGAACATTGTCTTGATTCGTGCCCTTCCTCGCCTTTATCGAAACATCCCCGGGCGTGAACTGGATTTTGATTCCAAGTCGTTGTATTTACCTTCTTCTGTAGGTTCTTATCTTTTCAAAGAGTCAGCCTCATTCTCCATTCATGCGACCGTGGTCTGCCCAAAAAGATCGGATCCCCTTCAAGCCGGCCGCCATAGCCTTTGTGCTTGAATGAGGCCGTGGCTGTGATAGTTTATCAAACAATTCCAACTTCCGTTGAAGATTTGGCAGGCTTCTTCCAACTGAAACGAAGTACAAGAAATCTGTTACATACATTTCCAGCACAGCCATGAAGCCCCCACGTTCTCACAACTGATGTAATCAAAACCATTCAAGTTGCATTGTATTTTTATGGAAAGTTGTGAAGAGGATCAAGAATTGAAGTTTAAATAGAAAATGTTTTAGTCATGGTGGGGTTTGTACTTTCCTGCTGACCAGAAAACAAATTAGATACGGTCAAATCCCCAGACGGCGGCTTTGCCGTATGTTTGTTAGTTCTAGTAACGTGCCACTTCTCTATCCGGTACCTCGAAATTTTGGATCTGGAATGACCCGGATCACCAGATCATCCGTATCTGGGGGTTTCGAGGATTCGAGGGAACAACAATGGGTTGCATTGTTTGATGAGTTGCTGCAGACTCGAGGCTCAACAAGAGCTCGATCCGGCTAAAACCGACCCCCTCTTTGGAGGCTGTACTCTCCGCATTCCCTATTTAGATGTGAGTAGATTGCCGGAGGGCTTAATACGGAGCGAGTCGCCTCTGGCTTGCACCGGGAAAGATTCAGATTGCGTACCTGACAGATGCAGATGGGTGGTGGTGTTATGGCGTTATCATGTCGCCGACATCTTGATAGAAGCTTCAGTGGATGGGGCACGGCATACAGTTACGATTGTGGATTTGTATCTAAGTACAGGTACGGAAGCACGGAGCTAGCAAGGCTAGTAAGAGCTAGTCATGCGTAATGTATAGTGCCGTTATACGATGGGTGGGTAGGTCTAAGGTAGGAAGTCGCTTGGTACTGTACTGTACCTGTACCTGTACCTGTAATCCGTACCTCAACTTTGCTCTGCCACCCGTAACTAGCCTACCTAGGAAAGGCCAAAGGTAAATTTAGGTACAGTCCGAACTGTTTACTTTTGGTCCGGAGAAAACATGGGCCGCGGAAGAGTGGTGGTTGCTGTCACTGTGCCACATGTTTTCTGAGACTAGCGTGTTTCAACGAAGCTTAGCGCGCGAGCTGCTGAGTGATTTGCTCTCCTTCTGGGAACTTCCCCCTCTTTTTCCCAAATTCACAGCCTCGTTCTCCTTCTCCCCTCACCACTTTCTCACACAATCTCGGTCGGTAATTTCGCAGCGAGGTTCGCCGGTCAGATGAGGCTGCCGACGTGCGGCGTAGCAGCTAATTAGCTGGTGAAGAGCGCTGCAGAGTGGCCATCTGGGGGCCATGAAGAGGGCCTGAAGGGGCCTAATGCAGCAAGAGAGAGACGCCGGGCGGTTACCCAAGGCCGCTTGGAAAGAGTTGAGTGCAGGCAGGCAGGCATCTGCAGGCACCGCAAGTGGAAATGCAGCGAGGAAACCGTGGGAAAACATGGCCAGCAGGTGGTCTGGAAGCAGGACAGTGGAGAGACTATTGACGAGAGGTCACTCTGTAGGTCGACATCAATTTGAACGGTGCCAGTTCAGTCAGCAGCGTCTGTTTGGGGAGCGGTAACTACAGGCGATTCGACTGCGAGGCCACCATTGATCAGTCACCCATCTCCAACACATGGCTTTGCAGTAGTGTAATAGGTAGTAGTGCTACCTGTGCTATGCGGCCATACATCACAGGAGACTCGACAGGAAAAGCTTCAGCAGCTCTCTCCCAGCTAGCGAAAAGCTAAGCTAGCAATCAGTGTTCACTGTTCAGTCCGTCCGTACTACTTCATCCCGTACCGACGGAAGAGATCATCGTGCGACGGCAACAGCCAGGGCCCTACATCACGGCTCTTTGGAATCACCATGTTTATTTTTATATTTGGATATTCTCCATCCAAGCAAGGCCATCGACTCGAGAGCTCGAGGCTACCAGAGCTACCCGGGCACGGCGAGGCTTCTTTTCGTGTGCTCGAAGAGCAAAGAACGCCTTGCCGTCGCACAAGGAGATGAGATCGAAGAGCGTTCTGTACATCCAAGTGGAAACCACAACTATTCATTCGTTCGGACACGTTGTAGCCTGCCCTGCCCTGCCCTACCCTGATCAATGATCACCCCAGTTGCCTGTCAATGTCAGTGCCATTTTAGCTATTTTTTGCAGAGGGGAAAATCATTCAGAGTTCTCTCCACCCAAAACCCGCTTTCTTGCTTTCTTGCTTGCTTGCTTGCTGTTGCTTGCTGTTGCTTGAGGGCGCGGCTTCTGTTGCTGCGAGAGAAGAAGAGACGGGGGAGAGCATCCTCTGCCAAGGCAAGGCGATCGACCAATGCCCACCCCAGTTCTCCAAGAGACCAGCCCAGCATCATGACAGGCGTGTCGGTCGTGGACGTGTGGTGTGTTGACAGGGCCCGGCTTACACGCTTGCACGCTTGCACGCTTGCAATTGATGTTCGCTCAAGAACTCAACCCGCAAATCGCTACTCCACCTTCAACCTCGTCGAGGGGGTCAGGGGCTCCCAGCATGGGTACCCCCCTAGCTTGTCTACTTAGAGCCTTGTCGACTGTGCCGGTGGAGGCGGAGACCCGTACCATCAACCACTTTGGTGCCTCGAGGATCCGCTGAAACATCGACAAGTAGAAAAGGTCTCGTCTCATCTCATCTCATCTCCCTTCTTTCTTCATAGCTACCCCCTGCCCACACGATCTCCACGATTTTTTATAAGATCCTGCCGATTGAAGCCTCTCTCTCTCTATCTATTTCGAGTATCTCATCAAATCCTGCGTATGTGCCGAAATCAACAGTCATCACAGCCCCTCATCCTACTGCATTCATGGACTCTCTCTATATAGACCCGGGTACAGAAGACTCACGTCAGTCCAGATCAAGAGCCAACAGTCATCTATCATCAACAGCCTTACAGTTTCAGGGCTTAAACATCTTCGAATCCGACCCTGACCAACAACTCCTGGGACCTGTTGGCTTTCGTACGACGTCACCTCAATCCTTCATCGAGCAGGATCCGGACCCATCCAACTCACATATATCATCGCCTGCCCCTCAGGACCTCACTCCTTTCCCTCTTTTTTCAGACAGTGAATTGGATGCCGACTGGTCGTATCTAGAAGAACCAACTACAGGAGGACGTTCAGGCAGCACACCTTATCTACGGCTAGAGCCATCACAGTCCTTTCAGAGATCCAATTCTTTACAGTCCTTACATCAACCACCAATCCTTCGTTCCAATTCTATTCCAGCAAATATGAGGTATGAAAGATGCTTCTTCCATTCAAGAAATCCCCACTCACATATAATAGCACCGTCGGGATTCAACAGTACGATGCTAGATTCGATGCCGGCATTCGACAGTCCTACACCTGGCCTCGTAAGTTTTAAATATTTGCTCTTGTATTTGGCCATTCTAACATTCACAGACTTTCAAATGGAAGAGCAATACATTTCCAGCCCACCTCTAAACCCATCTATGCTTTCAGCATACGATGACCCAAAACTTATGCCCATTTACGCTCGTTCTCTTTCATCTAGTCCCCCACGGGCATCCCTCACTCCAGAGCAAAGAGAGTTGAAGAGACAACGAGATCATGCTAGACGAGATTCCAAGACTCGTGCCCGAAGAGAGCGATCGGTTAGCAACCCATATGTGGTTTCAAACCGAACCTCACCAGATCTCATGCCACGAACACTTCCAGAATATAGCAGCAGCCTCACTCCATCTCCTCTACTTGCTCCCGGTCCTCTCCCATCAAACCACAGTCTACCATCACAACAAGCACAGCCATCTCCAGCACTTAGCAGCTCATCATATCTCACACCATACTCACCTGCCCTTCCTGACTCTTCCAACCAAGATATGTACGGTCCAGTCTTCACAATGAGCCCGGCCGATTTCTCTGCTTCCCCAACATTTACTCCAATGCCATACTCTCAAAGTGGGCCTGAGGGTAGTATCCACAACTATGTGTAAGCTACCAATCATCTCAGTCATAAATCTGACAAATCACTAATTTCCTTTCAGTGGACGACCACATTCTCTCTCGTCAGCATCGGATCAGCCACACATGTACTCTCACTCCCACCACCCCAGCCCAAATTCCAAAGTCGGCTCTTCAGATAATGGTGATCACGTTCGGGTAGTTCACAGCCGCCCGAAGCCACAGTGTTGGGAGCATGGTTGTAACGGGCGTCAATTTTCTACATTTAGCAACTTGTTGCGCCACCAGCGAGAGAAATCGGGGGCGGCGGCTAAATCCAGCTGTCCAAATTGTGGCGCCGAATTTACGAGAACGACCGCACGAAACGGCCACATGGCACACGAGAAGTGCAAGCAACGGAGAAACTCTTAAGGAGAGGGAAAAAATCTAATCAGCATGATGGGTGGTGGTTTCATGCACTTGTAGGAGTGTCACACCAAATCAGTTTTTCTCTTGTCTTGGGAAGGGGGCGGTTCAGCAAATTCTTGTGTTTTGGCGGGAGTATTGGGGCATTTAGAAAATCATTCGTTAGCAAGCATGGGTTGGGCATTTCAAATTTTCGTCTCGGGGGAGGTGTATAGGGCGGGACGCATTATGTTTGACGAGCACGCATATTACTATTATACCCTTCCATTCTAGAAGTGTCGTTTATACCATAGTTTATTTTAAAAGAGATATACATTATACAACCTTCACAAAAATTCCTTTATTTATTCCTTTATTATTTCGTTTATTCGTTAACTTGAACATTTCACATGGGTGTATCATGGCATCAGACGGTGTGTAACTTTCCATCTTGGGAGCTGAGAAACTTGCTTTGAGTGAGAAAGTGTAGTGAGAGATCTCGGGTTTGAGTCCGACTCTGAGACGTGGGGTCGAAAAAAGCTCCGAGCCTTCTCATTGGTCATCCAAAATAAGAAACGAATGTGTTTTCACATAGTGTATCCTCAGGACTGCAGATTTTAGTAAAGAATTTCTGCAAGCAGTGCGGCGCTGCTGAATATTGCAAGGCCGCAAGAATTATTGAGGTGGTGGTTCGCTCGCTTGAGGTGGTCGCTTTTACACAGGGCATGCTGCTGCATAGCCCCTTTACAAATAGCACACCAAGCAGGCACGCTTGGGAAAATGGCACACTGCTCGTACAGCATCGCAACCCCTGTCATCCTCACCTTCTTTTGGTTTGGTTACAATACTCCGTACCCTACAAGCGCTGCAAGTACTGGGATGGGACTCGAGGGTTCGCAGAGTGTTCTCCATCCGATGTGTGTTGATGTGCCTGGTGCCATGCTCGGAGAGGGTTGCAGATGTAACGCTGATGCACGACGTTGCTGGACGAGCCATACAAATTGACGAGCAGTGGTTAGGGGGGCATGTCGGCTGAATGAAGTGTGTAGGGGTTGGACGTCTCGTCGCGTGGCTTTCGCGAGATAATCGAGAGAGGGGGGAGTTTCGGGGAGGCTTGATGATGATGATGATGATGATGATGACCGGCTTGTGATCACCGGAGAAGTGGTTGACAGACGATCAGTGGTGGGTATGGTTATGGAATCATTGAGTTAGGGGGGTGCTGCAGCGGCAGAATATGGAGTTACATCTGTTTTAGAGTAGCTCGTTGTCGTTGTTGATATACCCGTGATGTATCAAACAAATACCCCGAAGCACGTTAAACTGTGCCCTAATCTTTACCAAACTGCAGCAGTGCAGTGCAGCTAGCGCAGTCTCCTGTAGAAAGGTGCTCAAACAGTCTTCAGACGGCAGTCTAATCAATTTGTTAAAGATGTTCTCCTGTGCCTCTGTAATGCCGCAACGCCACTGTAGAGATGAAACAGAAACTGGAGGCGCAGGCTTGCACCAGCAGAGAAATAGACGAAAAGCAAAGACATTCTGTGTAAGACACCAACGCGTTGAACCGCCCATCTCCGATACTCGCCGCTTGTTCTTGATCGATTTCCCGTCATCTGCACAGCAAATTTACAGTATGAACCGTGCCGGAAAAGTGCACCGTGCCAGGCTTGAAATTCTACAGGCACAGGCTTCAGGGCACTCATTGCTCAAAGACCCTCTATTTCGACCCTCCCCGAGCCTGAGTGAGTGACCCCAACCACACCTGGGCACCTGCCTGGGCAGTTCTCCACCATGCCTAAGATCAACGATAGGCTTGCGATACGGGCGTGTAGCACTAACTGTACACTAGGCTAGACTAGACTAGACTAGACTAGACTAGGTAGTCCCAGCCACACTATCCACCTCGTCTGTCAGTCAGCATCGCATTTGTTCAACAACACCAAGATTACCTCCTCTCGGATCAGCATACTTTACCACGGCATCAATGTTCTTCACCTTCTAACGCCGCTTCTAACGCCGCACACCTCATCAAACATCTCTGTCTAACCATGATTACCCCTGATTACCCCTGATTACCCCGACCCGATCAGCCCGACTTTTCGCATTCTGGGTGCTTTTCCATTCCCACTCAGGCCCAGGGCACATCATCTCATGCTTCTCACCCGAAGCGCATATCTCTTTCGAGCCCATGCCTAGAGAACCCAAAGAGGAAACGGCAGCACTCACACCACGTTTTTTCCCATTTTTCCTCCTCCTCAACGTTCAGGGGTGAAGGAGATCAATTACCTGGTTTAACGAAGAGGCCGGGTGGCTTGCCAAAGTATTTCAAGCTCCACCACGGCTGAATTGATGTTCTTCACCGTCACTCACTGTCGCTCAACGACTGTCATCACTGTGGAGAAGTCTGCTGTGGTTATTTTTAACCCCAACTGTCCGTATCCACACGTACAGGGTAACGCCATAACGGCCCCAGGGGTTCTTGAAGCTTCATCGGTGAAGAGTGATCAGTCATTCAGGGAACCTCAACTACTTTAGCTCAACCAGCTGGTGGTGGCTGCAGGTACGCTAACGCACGCACTCCGTACTTTCTCACAGGAACCCGTAAAATCGAGCGGGGGTACAACGTGGTTTGGAAGTTCTTCACTTACAGATCGCGGCCGTCGATGGTTCTAGGTTAGTGATCTCCGACGGAAAAACAATCCTTCAGCCTTGCCAAAGAAGATCATGGTCACGGCATTTTGACACTTGACACCTGACACCTTCCTCGCTGGGGAACGGGAAGATGCAGCTAAATCTCGGTGGCAAGAGGGCTAGCTGGTGTTACAGTAGCCGTGCATATGTCTTCGTACATTTGATTGAGCACGTAAACCTGCTCTCCCGTCTCTCCCCCGTCATGTTTGGACTGGGAGGCCTTGACGATAACAATTACAAGGTAGGTGACGAGAGACGGCAATCGAGATTTTTTCCATCTCTTCTGGGAGATGCCGTCGATGATCTTCCTATAGAGAACTGCCCGCTTTCTCCGGCTGCATATGTACCGGAGTGGTGTACGGCGAAGTTTGCAAGAGAAGAGAAAAACTGCCTCTTGAGTGCGGCACAGTTTGCTGGTCTTGCATCAGGATAATTTCAAGTAATGCGTTTACCACTCAATTTCCCCACGAGGTGCTGCGCTCTTGAGACTTGAGACTGGCAGATACCATGTGCAGCACGGGGTAGATATGTTCCAAGTGGGAAGGTGTGTTACCGGATGTTGAAGAAAAACACGGCTCATGCTGGCTTCTTGGTCTTGGAAACAACCTAATGAGGGAAAGATCTTGAATTCATTGGCTGCCTCGCATCAAACCTCAGGAAACTGGTGATCTCGGTGTGTCCGGCTGGATTATTTCATCGGGAAATCGAATTTCCCGGGGGCTTTCTTTTGTGCAAATTTGTACTTTCGCTTCTACGAGATTTGTTTACACGTTTGCAGAAATTGGGAAAAGTTCTGGAGATTGAAGACCGTGGAGGAGAAGTGGTTCTAACGAGTTCGGGGGGTTCCATGGTTTTGAGATCTCGCTACGAGTATTTTGAAAGAGAAGCCCTAGAAATCCTTCAACCATTACCCGCGGCGAGTCCAAGGAATAAGGCTGAAAGTAAGAGACTCGGCCAATGCCCTGTTTACACCTTCTTCCTTATTTCTCGAGTCGATCTCGAACAATTGTGAACATTGTTCCAGAGGATTCAAGCTTCTAATTTCTTAAATCCCTCGAACAATTATTTTTTAAACTGTTCGATGACACTCACTTGGGACTCACGTCCTTGTCAATCATGGTTCTGGTTCTTACAACTGAGCTCAGCGTCTGAAGAAGAATTTTATTCAGGGCACAGGATCTCATTATCATGTCAAATTTCAATCTCAACACGCGATGCATCCTTTCGTATGAAATTCTTTCTAAAAACTCTCTCATGGACGTTCCCAAGGTTGAGATGGTATATGCCATTAAACGGAATCATTTGCATTTACGGTGCCGGTTTTGGAATTCCCTCTTCTTGAGCGCCTGAATCATGACCAACGAGGAAGGAACCACTTGAAGAACTTTAGTTCCAATTGTTCTTGCTTGCTTTGCTAGTATCGTGGAATACGTTGAGAATGAAAGAGGTTATATATCTGGCAATATTTAGCTGAGGAATTGCTGGAGTTCGTAGAGAGTGAGAGTAATGGACATGTAATCTAAATTTAATCTTCATTCTTTTCTCTCTCTACAACACTCTTCAACAGCGATCTTGGATTCTTCTACTTCAACAATTTCAACAACTTCTTTACCCAACAATTGATAGTTGGTTCCCCTTTTCCTACGCTACCACTGCTATTACACATTAACGATGTTGTAAGCTCCTATTTCGTCTCCTAGTCCAAAACTAGTTCCTGCCCATTCTCACACTAAAACCACTGACTATTCTAAGTACCAACAATTCGTTCATTCTGCTATTTATTCTATCCCCACTCCGCATTACTTTGAACCTCTTTTCTCAGACATTCTAATCATCCCAACCATGCCACCACCAGCCACCAAATATCACCCATCGCCTCCTGCCATCTCCACTTCCAATCACAGAGATTAACCATGGAAGATTCAACCATAATGATGACAATGTATGAAGTAGGCGTTGCATCTATTAAGAGCATCATTTTACTAGCTTTTACTTTTCTTCCTCTTTTTCTCCTTATTCTCGTTTCTTTTCTTCTTGGTGTTGTTTATGGGGTGCTTGATTTTAGGAGCGCTGAATGGGTGCTTTCTTTTCAGCTACTCAGGTGGTTTAGGCGGAGAGGAGTGTGTGTGAGAGGGAGTGGAGACTGTTAGGGGGATGTAGAGAGGGAGGTTTTTGGGGGGGTTCTGATTGAGTAGGAGAAGACAGGTTAGGTTTTTAATAAGCAAAGTTGGACCCATTATCGTTTTGTGCCACTTTCATCATGGAAACAATGTGGGAAAAACGGGGGAAACTCAGCTGTTGATTGTCGTTTTGATCGGGTCTCTATACTAGATTGGAAGTTACATCAGTGTTGTCTTCTGTAAAATAGTAATTAAATCTAAAGCAAGAGGGGGAAGAGAGCAAAATGAGAAATTCCACTCATCCAGTTTGCCGGGGGGGAGCTTGGCGTATTTGAGTCAATGCTTTGTTACCCTGATACGGCCTAACTATGTAAGTGAAGCAAGTAAGAATAAATAAAGAAACACGTCTGAAATCGTGGTTATGCCATCAGAAGAGATAAAAATATAGAGGTTATAGATGGGTAGTATGCTTAGTAGGCCAATTAAAGTCAAATAAAAGAATAGAGTCATAGAGTTAAGAAAGAAACCTAAGAAAGAGTAGTAGACAAAAACATTCTCTCATTTCTCGTCATGTATAGATAGAAGGGGTGTACGGGGAAGAAGAGTACGTTCCCTCATTTTATTACTTGTATTAAAACAACGGAAAAGAGATTTAGCTTGTTGTTCTTGGAATCTTATTCCGCCTGCCTTGCGAAGAATTGTTTGAAATAGAATGGAAATTAGAATAAGTAGAACTATATTCGTGAAGGTTTGAGAGAAGTATGTGTTGAAAATCCCGGGCTTTTTGGCTATCGCATTTAATGGTAACGTGAATGCCTGACTTGTAAAACTGTGAGAGATAGCTGGCTTAGGTGTTAGTTTTCAAGCAAATATATTCGATTTGGAAGAAAAAAAGACCTACTCTCAACTTAAAACTTGTGTCACCCCCTCTCAACTCGATTACATGAATTGATCTTCAATGCGATAGAAGTACTTTCAAAGTGAGTCTTTTCGATTTATTCTAGTCATAGTTCACTGTGCTCTTAGACAATGAAAGTAATTGTCTGAAGTAGTCTAAAGCACTCAATATTCTTTCCTCCTGACTATTTAACGCCTCACCTGACAACAGTTCAATTCTCCTAAATAATTAGTTTAATTCAAGTTAATAGATCTTGCTCGGTGTTTGTAAAACCATGGTATGACCTTCTACGTGTAGAGCTCAAAAGTATAGCAAGCTTCAAGTTTAGAAGTTAGAAGGAAAAAGTGGTTGTGAGAAAATACTAGCCATGTTCTTGAATCCTCCTGTTAAACCTCGTCTGACTGAGTACTCTTTAAGGAAATATATGATCAGGCTACTAATCGATCTAAGCATTCTTTTAAAAAATCAGTTTCCCGCTTCGATTCCTATGAGCGTAGTTCTGGTGCTTTAAACTTCTCAACTCCCACGTATGAATATGGAGAATTCTAAAGACCCTTAGAAGGTTCAAACTTGTTGAACTTGCTTGATCGCTGAAAAAAAAATCCTTCAGTCCAAAGTAAGCACTTTTCGAGGCCAAATTAATTGGCAAGTAGAGGGCTTGGTGCTTCAATCTCACTATAATCCATGGATTTATTTGAATCATGTGTACGGTGTTGCCTCGTTCTGAATTCTCACTCCAACAAAACAAGAACATACTCAAGCAACCCTCAACTTGGTAATCAGCTAGAAGGTACTTTCAAAACAGTAGTCAAGCTATCACTTCTCTCAAGAATAAAACGACCCCGTTTATCCTAAGTTGAATGACCCAAAAGTAAATTCCCCCATAATTACTCAAACAAGCAAACCTATCCAGGTTTACTGTTAAAAAAGTACAATTTGCAATTCGTCAAACCCCCAAGTATCTCAAAACTACTCTGCTAATAGCTCACTTTTCCTCTCGACACACTCTACAAGGTAAAAAGCTATTCTCCCCCTCTCAGCAAAAAAATACTACCAAAGAGCTCAGAAGCCAGAATCGACCGACGTAGTTCTAGAAGAGCAATTATGAATGCTCCAAAGAGTTTCCAAGGCGGCTCCGTAGTATCCCACTTATTATAAGACCTCAAATGTCGACAAAGAGATCAAATTTAGCCACTTTACATTCAAATAAACCTTTAAGTCTACGAGGAACGAGTCTTATAATAGATGACTTTATGTAGATAGAGTACCCACGTTTCCAAAATCATATCAAACTTACAAGAAGGAAAAATATCGCTAAAGCCCTCCCTTTTACATAGTACGAGCTTAAATTATTACGGTTCCGCCTAAAATAAAGGTAGGAAGACAGACAAATTTCATTGTATTAGCTTCTGGGATAAGATTACAGGCTCTCACTCAAACGTTCGTTTCTTTTTATACCACTTTCCCCCAAGAATTGACCAAACAAAGCTCAGCTCTTGAGTGAAGTAGCTCAAAAGAGTAAGAATCGCAATTTTGTTTTCAAGTATAGGACATCACAAGACAATTAAAGCAGAATGGAGAAAAACGGTTACGAATTTCTTCTAAAGATCACGTAAAAATAGCAGCAGCCTCTCCGCTGTAAACATAAACTCCCTACAAATGCAATGTCATTGCCAACTACTTCTAAACCTAACAACAAAAGCCATATCCATTTGCATCCCAAGACACCACCCTAGAAAAAGAAAGAAAGAAATTACATCAAACCAACTATATTTCAGTATCATCACCACTAAGCGGTCTCATTTCGATCTCATCATCAGCCTTGAGCTCCGGGCTTGGCTTCTCCTCAAAAACAACCTCCATATCTTCAAACGTGTTACCCATGGTCTTGGGACGTAAGTAGAAACCAAAATCACAGATAAATAGCTTGCGAGGCCTAAGCTAAAGAATATGTGCAGAATAAAAGTGAATAAAACGAAGACTTGCGTAGACAACAAGCTGAACCGAAGTTTGCTCCTGAAATTGTTAATTTGTAATTGTGACACTTGGGGTAATTTGCCCGAGGATAGGGTGGGAAGGCCTCTGAAGCCAATGTTAGTGTAGCAGCGGCCCAGATGGAATAAACTACTAGGTTATAAAAGCATATATAAAGGATGTGCAAGGAGGCCGCCCGTTCCATTCTCGACCCAACCTAGACTCCCACACCCTCCCGAATCAGAGACCACGTAAGAGCTAAGTAAGCCATCAGCTTTACAGCCATCGCGATGAAGCCAAACTCCAGTAGAAGTTTTTGGCCTACCTCATCGACCACCGTGAGAGAAAAGAGGTGAACTGTATAAATGGACTGGTGTTTGTGTCAATGTTGATGCTTGGGTGAAGTCGCTGGAAATATGGGGGGACGGGAAGGTCAACCCCTCTTGGCCATAGGATTTGCTGCCTTCCGTCCCAATGGGCGCGTCTAGCCTCTTGCCATCAAAGGCAAATGACGAAGGCGCGATCACAAGAATCGAGTTCAACACCTTATGAAGAATGAACTGCACCCGCCTGGGGGCAAACTACCTAGGTAAGGAACGAGGAAGGAAGTAATCTCACAGCCAAGGGAAAGAGTCATTCCACCCATTAGAGGTTGTAAGAGTTCGTGACTGTAATCCTCTAGCGCTTTCTTTGCCCAAACACTTTTAGGAGCAGAAAGTCATTACAAATCTACTTGCTCGAGGCGGTAAGGATAATTTTGTTGCTTTTCCGATCTTGGTCGAACATGGAGGTAAGCAGAGCAAGGTATTGCTTATACTCTTGGTCAATTATGTGCACCCACATTTCTGGAGAGCGATCCGCGCTCAAGCCTTATGAAAGACAAAAGCAACATTAGAAAGAGCGGTCCGCCGTAGATCTTTGGGCACTGGCTGTTTTTGGTGTTTGTAGGAACTGTGAAGAGCTTTTCAAGTGGTTCCTTCTCTCGTTACTCCAACTATTTGGTGTAATTCGAAGTACTACCCTAGCTACTGTGAGAAATCTTTCAGTGTTTCAAACTCGGGACATTGTATTAGAAAGTTAGAACAGCGAGATTTGACTGCCGCTATGTCTGTCCACCCCCTCGTCGGGTCATGGTTCTGAAGAACGCAAAACTTTAACCGTGTGCATATAATGCATGACCTACTATCAAGAAACAATGAAAGGATCAACAATTATTGGTGGAATTTCTCGCTTCCCCCTTGCCTCGGCTTTCTCCTCGGACTTTACCCGATTAGAAAAAGGATTCACCGCCTTTACCCCCTGTTACCCCATCAAAAACTATTGCAACTTGAATCACTTTTTGTATTTCAATAACACTGAAGTAGATTTCAATTGGGTGTAGGCAGCTGACAAGATAATAAGGAGTTCTAAGTGCATTTCAACTTTATTAGTTTGTATTCGTGACGTTTGTAGGGGGTACTACACCATAGGTAAATGTGATATATAAAACGTGATCTGCCCCCTCTTAAATTGAAAATAATCGGAAACCAAGCAGGAGCTTACTACTTGCCAGTCTACTACATGTATAAAATCTCTTCTCTGGTTTCAATTTCATAAACGAGACGGAGAGCTTGACTGGCACTTGACGAAACCAGGCCTCGCTTAGATAGATAATATTTCCATAGGTAGGTAGGTCGTCTTGTTTTCTTTTTAGGGCGTGAGAGTCTATTTTAGGCGCATGCGATACGAGGTAGAGAACCGTCAATTGTGTAGAAAGACTCGAGTACATACTACTTCGAAGTAGAAAGTAAAGTTGGAAAAAAACCCCAAAAGAAAATGAAGTCGGAAACTGGAACATTTAATGAAGCAAGTTAACATCGACATCATCATTTCACAGTTTCAAAACATGCGTCACTCTTTTTTCTTCTTCCATCTTCACCCTGGTTACTCTTAGTGGGCGAGGCAAGGGAAGCGACTGTACTGTACTCAGCCGAGCGAGGCTGTTGATACTTGTATACAACTCTCATACTCCAACCTTCTTCCTTACCAAGTCCCGTATTGTATCGCTCTCTTATTTGACTTTCTCATTTCAATTGGATGGAAAGACCAAGTTTGCCCGGAGAATTTTAAAGCTTCTTGGGTGACCCTATCTCTCCTCTCCCCGCACGCTCCCCTTTGCCGTGATTCCGTATGCCCCGTCGAGCGTCCGTCCCTGTCCCTACGGATTGGTTCCATTGAAGTCGGTTGACAGGCCCCGGAGGCCCTTACGAGTTTAGCTGGGACTTTTAGCTGGTGTATTTTACTATTTTTGACTTCTTACTAGTAACTGCTCAACCCAACCCGGGCAAACGGCGTCGCCCCCCCTTCTCTTCTCCCCCGTCCCGTGCTAGCCTGCTAGCGTCCCTGGCCCATCGACTGGTGTTAGCAGGGACCGCGGCGAGACTTCAAACAATCATCTCGCGAATCAGGCTCGACGACCAGTCAGCTTTGCCCACGACCACGACCTCGAACACTTTGCATGCATGCATTTGGCATCCGTAGAACGCAGCAGCACCATTTCTCGCCCATCATCATCACTGACCTCCTACTTGTACAGCACCAGCGCGACGAAAATATAACATCGCCAAACACCACTCGCCGCCTCCAGCGTCTACCGTGTGCTCTCTAGCCCAGTCGTCAGGTAGTAGTCGGTTGTCAAGCTAAGGTGGTGGCAGCAGCAGGAGGAGCTACCTAGGAAGGTCCGTCGTAGTCCCATCGAGCCTGCCTCTGTCTGTCTGCACTGGCCGGATGTTCAGGCACGAGGAAGATGGAAAGCGGTATCAACGCAGACCAGAATTTTAATTATAGGCGCCCACCACACGACCAACCCCATTTCGCCGACCACCACGACCCTCATCAAGCTCGACATATTCACCACCACGCTCACTACCCACCGCAGAACCAGAATCAGAATCAGAACCACCAGCACCAGCACCAGCATCACTTGCATGAGCCGCATCGCCAACCGACCTACGATCCCCCTCCGCTACCAGACTTCGAATCCACGTCACCACGACATCGATCCCAATCCACGCACCGTCTTCCTCAATTACCCCCCAAGCTGCCCTTCTTGACCACCGCCAACCTCCAGGCTATCACGGCTGATGGGTTCGCGGGAGGTCTGACCGAGGGAGGTGACCCGGCCGAATTCTACAGAGAATATCGAGGTGTACAACAATCTGCCAACGGCTACACAGATACAACCAACGGAATGGCGGCGACAGCGTCCGAGTCGAGGCCAGCACCGTCCTCGTTGAGATCCAATGGCAATGGCACCACCCCGAGGCATCCCGCTGTGCCAGTTCGCAACGTGAAACCGTCTTATCGTTCTGCCTCCTCCCCGCTGGATGACAACAGGATGGGTCTAAGCTCTGCAAAATCGACATCGGCACTCAACGGACTCCCCAAAGGCCAGCAGCCGAGCGTGAAGGATTTATTGAAGCGATTCGATTCCAACAACAAGCAGTCGAGCTCCTCTGTACGCCGACCCGCACCCCGTGTAACCACCAAAGAGGGCGCACCAGGCGCTCGAGGATATATGCGTGAGCAGCCGGGATACATGGCTCGCACAGCAAACAGCCTTCAGCATGCTTCCAGCACAAGAGTAGGTTCGTCGACCAGAGACAACGCGGTAGGACGAAAATCTCCAGAAAAGTCGAGAACCACTCAGAGAACCAGATTCGCAACCGAAGACCAGCATTCGAATAACACCCTCTCGAGTGTGGCTCGCACACACCGGCCACGGCATTCTGTTTCTGCTCAGCCTTCCAAGTCGATGAGCAATCTATCGCCAACGTCACCAGCTTCAAATTCTTCCTCCCAATCATCTGCGAGACGGCCTCTTTTTGGCGAAGTTCTACCTGTCGGAGCAGGGTCACATAGTATTGGTTATGGTATACCGCAATCTGCCACGCGGAGAACCTCAGATTCGAGCTTACGTCCTACATGGTCAGGGCAACATCAACGTAGTCGATCAGAAGTAGATGTATCTCCTTCGTCGCCAACAGCCTGGTATCTTGGAGTTACACCACAGTTGGATGATGTTGATCCCAATAAATGCCAACGCTCTTCGCCCGGTCATAACCGCAATCACAGTGATTTTCAAGATACGAAAGTCAATACGATGAACGGAGTCAACCCCTCCTTCCAATCACCAACTTCCCCACCATCGCAACACACGCCTAATTTATATTCTCGGTCGACGTCTCGATTACCAGTTTCCAGCAAGCGATTGAGTAACTCTTCCGAGTCGTCAAGTCAACCCTCGCGAAATAATTCCCCCTTTACGGCGAAGACACTTCAAAATGGAAAGATGCGAAAGCCTGATCCAAGGCCGTGGAGTCCTGCTGCACGAGCAACAACCCCCACAAATCGTACCATGACACCGACGCAGAAAACCCCTCGAGGAGCTAGAGGTAGGAAAGTTGAACCACCAACCAACGGCAGTAGTCTTAATGCACATATTTTAGCACCTCTACCCAAAGCCTCCCCCCCTTTACGAAGCTCCCGACCTCGACAACCCGTCTCGAGCGCTTCCACAACCACCCCAAATTCCACTCCAAACTCGAGACGCAAAAATCCGGAGGCCTCGGGCTCCACGACACCACAGCAATTCCGAACCGGCATGAAACTTACTCGTAACAGTGGATTTGAGGACCCGAAACCTCGCAAGATTGTCGATGTTGGACCTGTTGACTTTGCGGCTCGGAGAGCGAAGATTCAGAGAGCATATACGAAATCAATACATGAAAGCGAACAAAAGGAGATTCGGGCTGCCAACATGCGCAGGTTAAGTGAAAGGCATGCTCGAGATGTTGCCCTTGCAAACAAGGAACCAGAAGTAATGAGAACAACACCAGAAACGCCCCCACTTCCTGCAGTAGAGGTTCAACCAGAGCCAGACTCAAGTCCTCCACCTCTACAAATCATGACCTCGTTTTCCAAGCCCGAGCCGTTTACCTCTCAAACTAGCAATTTGGTGGTAGAGGATTCACCAACTCTGGGAATGCCAGGTAGCTTTGTTGACGATGAGCCACAATCAGCAATATCCTGCGCGACGGGAATCACAGAGATCGATCATGAGCCACAGACGGAAGAGGCACAATTGGCTCACATGCCTTCTACGCATACTCGAAATTTAAGTAATTTATCAAGCCAAATCATTTTCACCTCGGACGAACTGAGCCCAGAGCAAGCCATGTTCGGGTTTAACATGGACCACCAGGAATCTATTGATATTATGCTTGCACCCCCTGTTGAGGATTCACAAGCGAAGTTGTCTGCAGGAGCCTACGATGTATTGCAACCTACTACTTTCCAGCATGATAGACACATCGATGATTCAAACCACCATCTGCTTTCATCCAACGTATATACGGCAAGCCCCATAGAGTCAACTCCCGAAAGGTCGAGTCCTCCGATATCATTCACACACCACGATGACCAGGACACTAGCAAGGGCGAGCTTTCAAGTTCCCAATCCGACCCATCATCACTGAACATGTTTGAAACTACCCAAGATACATCTTTCACCGATCATGAATACAGTGTATCGCCAGATACCCCCGATGGTCCTCATTTGCAACTGCCGAATTTACGAACAGCCTTAGGATCGCCGTCAGTGGCAGTCAGCGAACCCGACAATGATTACCTGAATACGCCTGTCACTGATATGGAAGATGAAGGCTCTGTGGGAAACTCTATCTCGAGACGACAATCTATATACGACCCTTATAATGTCAACCATGAGCCCCAGATCCCAATGAATCGTACGAGTCATCAATCTCGCTGGACCAATTGTTCTGTTGACTCGGCACTGGATTACCAGCCAGGAAACCTTTCCAAGCCATCTTCTGTTATTGGTACATACGATTTTGAAAAGAAGGCCACGCCGCTTTCGAGGGAAACTTCTACATTCCCAAATCCCCCAGTCCCACCGAAACCGGAGGGCTACAGTCCAATGCCATCGCCTAGGATGGGTGCACAATCCCCTCGTATTCCAAGCCCCAGCCAGCCCCATATACCACCACTTTCTACAGGTGATGCTTTTGCCGCTACTTTTGCTGATCACCATCGATTGAGTGCCACTTCTGGGCCCCTCTGGCCGGACTACTCTCCTCCTCTTCCACCGGTACCCACTCAAGTTAATGAGCAGTCGCCAATTGCACCTACCCGGACACCACCACCTCCAGGTCCTCAAACTCAACGCCCACCGTCAAGTGTGTATCAATCCAGCCACAATGAAGCCAGCCGCAATCCTGAATCTCGGCGTGCTAGCGATGAATTATATTCTCCTCGTGCTTCAGTGTCCACTCCTCGATCAAGTACCCAGATTTCGCTTGAAGAAACGATCGCCAATTCAACTTTGAATCGCCAGCCCGCCGAACCTGAGACCGAAGAAGAAAAGGCAGCTACTAAAATCAAAATGAGCCGCTTGTTCAAAAGGCGCATGTTAATCAAGGAACTCGTCGATACAGAATCGGTATATCTCAAGGATATGAACGTGGTAGAGGAAATTTACAAAGGAACTGCCGAAGCGTGCCCAAAACTCGACTCTGGCGATGTAAAGACAATATTTAGAAATACCGACGATATTGTGGCATTCACAACGACCCTTCTCGATGAAATAAAAACGGGAGCAGCGGCCATCTATTCCCCACGGGCACAAAAGAAGGCGAGGGAAAGCAAAGCTACCACCACCACATCGGGATCTGTGCAAACCATATCTCCTGGTACACCTGGTGGTGAAGATAGATTTTCCATGGCAGCCACTTTGAGTGATGAAATGACAGATGAGCAAAAAGACTACAAAACCTTTGTGGGGAAAAACTTTGGCAAGCATCTGAAGAAAATGCAACTGGTTTATACCGATTATTTGAAAGGTAGCGAGGTTGCTAGCGCTCGTTTGGCTGTGTTGCAGACTGATGGCTCGGTGCAAGTTTGGCTGGGTGAGTGCAATATTGTGGCAAAGGACTTGACGGCCGCCTGGGATCTCGACGCTTTACTTGTAAAGCCTGTTCAAAGAATCACTCGTTATCAACTCCTCTTCAAGGAGATTCTTGAAGTCACGGATCCTGATCACCCGGATTACATTGCTTTGCAACTAGCAGCCCGTGAGATTGGTGCCATGCTCAAAAACATCGATGACCTGAAGAAACGTATACATATGGTCGGAAAGATCGTTAGTGGTAGGAAGCGAAAAGAATCGGACGTTCGAACAGGATTGGCAAAAGCTTTTGGCCGGGGCAAGGAAAAGACGGCGGACAAAATTCCCACCACCAGAATCCAGGATGATGATGTTTATTTCAAACTTCATGAAAAGTACTGTGATGACTATCTTCGACTCCAGGTTGTTCTACGTGATGTCGAATTCTACACTCGCCAGGCCGCCACCTACGTACAGGATTTCTTACGCTATCTCTCTGCAATGGAACTTGTGATGCGACTGAGCGCGAGTCCTTGGCCTGAGATTGAAAGTAAATGGGCACGATTCAATATGTCAATGAGAGACATGGGGACTGTGGCGTTGGAAGAGCACGTAAGTATTGACGGAGTCGTTTCGATGGATGGATATTAACAAATTTATAGGTAAATTCCATTCGCACCAGAGTTATCGAGCCTTTCGAGCATGTCATCGAAGCATACGGTCCTCCTGGCCTTGCCATGAAAAAGCGTGCCAAGCGCCGTATCGACTACGAAAAGTTCTCTGTGCCCAGGGCATCAGGAGCCAAGCTTCATGAGAAAGATGCGGCCAAAATCGACCAATACGAAGCCTTGAACGAGACTTTGAAGATTGAACTACCGCAGTTGTCAGCCCTAACTGAAAAGCTCGGTAACATTTGTTTGGGTAATTTTGTAATGATTCAAAAAGGGTGGTATGATATATGGCAGAAGAAGGTCCGAACCGTGTTGGAAGAAAGCCAAATTCCGAATGAAGTTTCTGATATTATGATGATGTTTACACGCGACTACAAATTCGTCGAAGGTCGCGCTCAAGAATTGGGTATCATCAACGGCAATTTCAATGGACTCGAGAAGGTTAGCAGCGCCGGGAGACCATCTGATTCCGAAAGCAGTAGGAAAGGCCGACCATCGAACCTGTCCAGTCGATCTCGTGGCTTGTCAATCAACAGCGAGAGAGCACCACCAAGTCTTCCTACACCCGACTTTGCCAACCGTCTAAGTGGTCAATTCGTCATGTCGCCTATTCATCCAACACCGAACGTTCCTCAATTCGCTTACTCGAATCAACCAAACACAACTGGTCATTCACGTGCTGGTTCAGGGTCCCCAGCTACCCCTGATGGTATGAACTCAGCCCGACCTTCAGCATCAAGTTTGGCAAGGCCCAACACAGGAAGAAGCTTCACTTCCGACAACGGCATGCAGCGTGGTAACGATTACAACAGTCCTCTTCGACGGGAGTCGGGATCGACTTACAATTCGGCCTCGTATCATGTTGATGGACCACCTGTTTCTACACGGCCCTATTCAGGCATCTTCCACTCAGCAATGCCTTTACCCGACGGCCCGGAGGATAGTCAGAGATCTTCAAGAAACTCTTCCCGTGATCGCAATGTTTCTGGTGGTTATAATGTGCTCTACTTGGCGGCTAGTTTGTTCGAGTTTAATATTAGTGCCACAAAATCCGAGGCCGGATATCCTTACCTGACATATCAGGCTGGCGAGGTTTGCTATATCACTCTTTCTTGTATCTTCCGCCACTAATTATGTTCAGATATTCGATGTCATCGGTGAAAAGGGTGAGCTTTGGCTCGCTAAAAATCAAGATGATTCTTCCGACTCAGTTGGCTGGATCTGGAGTAAACATTTCGCGCGTCTGGCGACAGACTAAAATGTGTTTCATGTGTATTAATGGCGTTTCTGTGAAGAAAGCATAGTTGAAAGTTTGGAGTTGGTAATCTTATTGAAGGAATTGAATGATGATGGTGGGTCCTGGACTGACCCGGATTTACATACATTGGGAGAAAAAATGTGGCGTTATAGGGTCGGAATCATCTTGTGGTTTTTTTCCTGAACTCTTTTGCAGCGGGGTTGCCGGTGCAAAGGAAATGGGAGGGAAACGGAATATTTCATCTCGAAGCATTGAGAGAGATATCTTTTTTGTTTGTTTAAACTTTGATTCTCATGCTTTTTTTTTATCACGAGGGCAAATCAAAAATCTCGGCGGATGGATTGGGGATGGGATTGTGATGTTGGCTTTCTTCTTTTTTCTTTTCCCCTACTGCAGGTTGGGAAAATGATGTATTTCACCCATGAGGATATGAATTTTATTGTTGGCAAAGAAGATCGATCCTGAGCGAATAGCGAAAGAAAGCAGCCACAGCGAGAAATAGCGAATGTGGGGTGGGAGAGGAGAAATAAAAGAGGATATTTTCATTTGTTCCTTTTTCTCTCTTTTTTTTTGTACCTTGATTGAGGATTATTCGTTGAGAATCATGCCCCCTCTCGGTTCTCTTTGTTGTTTTTGAACCGACTTCTTTCCTTGTGGTGGTTGGTTTTCGGGGACGGGTCAGGGGTTGGGGATGGACTTGTCTTTGGGGACTGGCTAATCATTTGGAGGGATGAGGTGAGGCGGGAAGTGGGAGGGATGGAGGAGCGTGTGAGGTAGATGTAATCAGAATCAAAATCAAAATATCGAGTTGAGGTCAATGAAATGAAGTCAAGCACAATTTTTCTTTTCAGTTTAGAGGCTCTAAATTCCCAGGCTTAGGTTGGTGTGGCATTGCCATGACTTTGGCTGAGCCTTGGTCAACTTTCTACATACCCCCGCTGAAATGTGTATTGTACGAGAAGTATTTGTATACTTGAATTAATTGTGCGTGGGAAACTTGGACAATGGATTTCGAGTTATCTAAATCGTTCGCATATTCAACATCATTGTTCGAGGTGTTTCAAATAATCTCGTTTTGCTCAGGTGTAACCAGAGAGTTTTTCATGATTATAGTTCTCACATGCCCTCTTCACTTTAACTACATGTCCTTCCTCCGGTGGGATAGATGGTAGTCTCCCGCCTCGCTCAAGGACCGTTTCCTCTTGCCTAAATGGGTTTCATCCGCTGCTTCCGGATCCACATGCTGCTCAGAGTTTTGTTCCTCTTGGTGTTGTTCCTCTTGGTGTTGTTCCTCTTGGTGTTGTTCCTCTTGGTGTTGTTCCTCGTCAGAATTATTTGAGTCCACGCTGCTTTCATCATCCACTTTCTCCTCTTCGTCTTCGTCTTCGTCATTGTCTTCCTCCAAAACCCCAGAATTGCCAGAATCTTGTTGGCTCTGTCCTTCCAAGTCGATATCTGGTTGAACATGCGATTCTTCGAGCCATAATTCAAGACAGCGACGAGATTCTAATGTATCTGGATGACTTGCACCCAGGATTTTCTCCTGGAGCTGTACACACTCCTTCATCAAAGGTATGGCCTTTTCCCTTTGCCCTTGACTTTGCCAGGTGTAGGCCAAATTGTGCATACTAATCAAGGTGTCTGGGTGCTCGTTGCCCAAAATGCTCCTTCTGGTCTCTAGCACCTGTACCCCTCGCTCTTCCGCCTCTTACGTCTTCCTTTCTAGATGGCGACCCGAAGTGATCTAAAAAAGCCGAGTTGAAACCAACATTCACTGAAATTGAAGGTATAGATAATGCAGTCAATTCATAAGCTACAATATCCAGTGTTTTGGCAAGCCGGGGATTAACTAAATCGTGAAACAGGCCAGGCAAAACTCTTTTCCCATCCCTTGGCCCAGTTCAATAAACAACTCACACTGCTAGCTCCCCGCGTGGTTTAACCAGAAGTACCATTGGCCTAACAATCAGTTGTTTGTGATACGGTTGACCATTTAGTTGATGAGACATAGACTTAAGCAAGTTGAGGAGAGAATCAATTAAACGCCCAGACTTCTCTAATTTGTTCCTCGCAACGGAATCGATGGTGGGGTCGTCGATGAGTCGAAGCTCAAAGTCATTCGGGCTATCGTCGTCAAAGTTTTGCATTAAAGAGCTGTGAGAGTCGGGCGTCCAGTAGATGATTAGCTCTCCAAAATCAAACGCCGACAAACCGCTCTCGGGGCGGAAGACATCAACGTTGGAGAAGCCCCCTTCTAAAACCACCATTCGAATCGTGCGTACTTGCGATTGCAAGACTTTCTTGATGACAATTCGGGACTCAGGTTGTTGTATATACGTTGGCACGACGAGGACATCGTTTGCGCTGTTGAAGTAGAACTGAGGTGGGACTGTGTACTCCCCGTAATCGTGGCCCTCTAGGTCCAATAGAATGACTTTCTTATCACTATTAGCTAAAGGCGAATAGTGTTCAGGCCCAACCAAGCGAGATTCCCTCGAAGCGTGTAATATTGGAGGAATCGTTCAGGCATGAGATTTGTACACAACATTTCTTCCATCAGAAGTCGGAGTCAGTAAGAATCGTTCAGTCGTAGCCTTGTTCTTGGCGTCGCCGTGGTGGAACGAGATGTTGCGGGGTGATCTGACCCAAATGTCGACGTTTCTGGGATTTTGACAACTAAGAGCCCAGATAGCTAGTCTAATTTCTGTTGGGAGTGCCGGAAAACAAGCAAATGTTGTAAGGGACGTGGTTTTCTCGTCGATTGCCATGTTATTTTGATAGTTGTTGTCCATCGTGGGCAAGCATGGCGAATTTGGCTCGGCTAATTTGGGAGTCTCATGTGGCGATACAAGAGCTAGATCAGGGGTGGCTTCTTGATTAAATCGGCGGATATCCATAATAGACGAGGTTTTTATAGTGGCATTGACCATCTTTGACACTATGGACTCGCAATCTGGTTGACTCTTGCCTATCGTGAAGGTCTGAAGACAAGATGTGTTTTGTGCTAGGCTGGTGCAAAGGTTAAGAGCCATGGCGTTTATTAATACTTGAGAGCAGCAGAGAATGACTCATAGAATGTCATGGCCTAAATCCAAAAGTACTAGCAACCTGGAAGTGAATTTGGGCAAGTAGTCAAATAGCAATGCCTACACTATATTCAGATCAATTCATACTTCACTTTAATGGTTTTGAAACTCCACTGTATTAGTTGGTGAATTCTAAAACCCAAAGACCTTTGAACCATTTCCAATGATCTATTTTTTGTTTCCATTACCCAATTACGAACCATATGTTCTCAATCAGCCTCTTTTGTGGGTGATGAAAGAAACAAAACTACTCTAGAAGCCTAGTCGCCCTTTCCGTATCCTTAGGTAACTTACTCCAACGACTATGAAATACCCTCCCATCCTTAATGACGGCTAAAAGGTGTTTTTCCGGCATATCTAAAACCGTAATATCACCAAGAGGATTCTCGTTCAAAATCAACAAATCAGCTGCATACCCTTCCTGGATATTACCCAAGAAATCCTCCATTCCTAGCCTCTTTGCAGTGCTTATCGTTGCACTCCTCAAAATTTCCACCGGACTGAGGACTTCTGAACGAATTGAAAACTCCTGGGTTTGGAGAATAGTCATCGGACCGAGAAGGTCGGTGCCAAAACATATCGTTACACCTGCATCGCTAGCAATACGTAGAGCTTTGAGACCGGACTCTAGGACTCCTTGGTTTTTGTCCATGGATTCGGCGGGAATGTAGCCTTTGAATTCGGGATTTTTCATTGCGTCGTAGGTTACTAGAGTTGGTGTGAGGAATATGTTGTTCTTGGCCATGTATCGTGCTGTTTCAATGTCTATGAGATTACCGTGTTCGATTCCGGTTACACCATTTGAAATTGCGTGGATTATTGAGCGTGGTGTGTAGGCGTGAGCTGTAACATACGTCCCCGCGTTTCTTGCGACTTCAGATATTGCTTGGATCTCGGAGGAGAGGAATTGAACCGAGTCCAACTTATCTGTTGGACTTGCTACACCGCCTCCTGACATTATCTTGATGAAATCGGCACCGCCATGGAGTTCTTCTCGGGCTGTTTTGGTGCAATCTGAAACACCATCGCAGAGTCGACATAATTCTATCATGCCACAACTAAATAAAAGAACGAGTCAGCGGAAACGTGTCTCAAATCGAGCCACATAATCATACCAAGGGGTGCAGAAATACGTAGGGATTATTAGTTTCTCATTTGTACAAACTATTGAGGAGAATGACAAGAGTCTAAATACTGAATATTCTAGAGCATATTGTACGAAATAGTGTAGAACGAGCAGTAATTCTTCAAGATAATTTAGTACAACGTATCCGCTAACTGCCAAGAAAAGCTACGAGTAATAGTAATAGTCAAATTAATTGACTCTGAATACGAGATGGGACTGAGAGGGGTAAAATGCGACATTGAGTGGAGAATTTCATAACCCCACGAAAAGAAACGGCAAAGAGAAATGAAATGGAATAGAGACATACCCGCAAGACGAATTACTATAAGATCCTCTCGTATCACCATGACCCCCCGTCTGCGATAAAGCCTTACCAGCAATAAAAAGTCTCGGACCCTCCACCAGACCATCAGCAATAGCTTGCTTCAACGCCAAAGTAGCACCACCGCAATCCCTTACACTCGTAAATCCCCTCGCAAGCATTTGCCGACACATATATGGCTGTCGCAACAACCCAACATCGTGAGATAGTCGACACAAATCCCCTAAATTCTTTTCTCCGGGCACAGCAGAAATATGGACGTGGTTATCTATTAATCCTGGACAGAGAAATTTTCCTTTCAGGTCGATGGTTGTTTCGTGGGGATGCGAGACTAGTGTGTATTCATTTTCTGTTGTCGCAATTGATTCGATTACGCCCTTGGAAATTTTCACCGTTTGGTTGGGGATCGTGGTTCCGGAGACTGGACTTATTATGTTGGCATTAAGGAAGATATATGTTCGCCGAGGGGCAGGAAGCCAAGGTGTTATGAGGCGGGGTTGGGAAGGCATGTTGTTGTTGAGTTAATGTTAGATTGCTGAGGTGGTGATGAAGGATTTTCCCTGGAATGGGGGTACCTTTTTTCAGCGGTGTCCCCCTATCTTTAGCCGAGGCTCGGGGTTTGGTTATGCGAGATAAGGAACAGATAACGGGCTAGAATTGCTATTGTAAGTCCCCCAATTAAAGTTTTCTAATTGTGCATGCGTGAGGAAGCAATTTGAAAGTTGAAATAAATACTTATAAAATGACTCCAAAATACAAGGTCCATTGGCTACTCTAGCGAACCGGCCCGAGTGCTAATCGTCACGTGGATATAGAGTTCCCGACTGGACGGGAGCTTCGACTCTTTTTCATCAATGTTGCAGCAACAACCTCCATCGACGTGTATATTTAAAATCGTTCCTTTCTCTGGAGTAATGTTCGCGCCTAGTTGGGAGTAGAGAGATCGCTTCCAGAGCTCAATGTTCCTTTCGTGGCAATGTGGACGCCTTCCCTGTCCTTATACCCCGATTTTTTAGCTACATGGATTCCAAGGCATATAGGTCCCCATCGAGCTCCAACACAGCTGAAAAGGGAGATGGACAAAGTTCAAGCAAACAAGCAGCATGTTTGAACTGTAGGAAGAGCAAGACTAGATGTCTTCGAGATGCTGGAGAACCCCGGTGCAAAAAATGCTCGCAAACTGAAGCAGAGTGTATTGTCCCGGAGTATCGCGTTGGTCGGAAAAAGGGCATTAAGAAGTAAGTCTTTGGTTCTATAATTGAGACAGGAGGAATACTAATGAGCATAGTAAACGCGATGGATTGGAGAAAGCTGTTTATCGTATTGAACAGGCTATCAAGCGGCAAAAAAGCGGGAATCAGTCAGATGACGGCCAACTTCATCAACTAGAGGGGCTTCTAAATGATGCGCAACAATTCCTGCCTCAGAAATCGCCCCAAGAAATTGAGCATAACTTCCAAGGAGAAAGCTCTTCGTCATCTCAGCAACTTCCTCGTATTAATTTGATTGTGCAGTCTATTCCCGGGCCCAGTGCTTCTGATTCGAATGCCGATGACTTTTCTGTTCATGATGCCGAGAATCCTCTTCAACTACTTGCTAGAGCATCAGATTTATCAGTACCTACAAATACCTCAATTGATATTCCTAGAATATCATCATCTCTTCCGGTGATTTCAAGACCGGGAATTGTAGAAGCCAAAGATCTTCGAGATTTCTTTGGTCCTTTCCGACCAAGTTTGGACAACGGAGAAGAAATAGATCCAATCGAGATGGGTCTTGTCACACAAGAAGAGACGAGGGATCTCTTCAATTAGTATACATTTCCTCAATCTTTTATTGAATGATCTAATTTGCTATAGTTTTCACAAACACCTCTCACACACCCGATGGGGACTCGATCCAATTCTCCACACCCCTCACTTTGTACAGAAGCAATCGGCATTCTTATTCACATCGATCCTCGCAGCATCGGCTCTCTTCATATCCTCAGCAGGGGCACTATCAAAACGTCTCTCCGCCCACAGCAAATCCCTAGCTCGTCTCATTTTTGCCAACGGGAACCGATCACCGGAAATTGTCTTGGCATTCATGATCAACATACCCTGGATGGCTCCGGGAAAACATTGGTCTGATGATGAGACATGCTCCTATATGGCGATGGCTCTTACCATTGCTTTAGACAGCTCATTGGACAAACTCATTGTTCCTTCGCCAAGTGATGTCCAAGGTGGTGTTTCAAAAGGAAGAGCTCAATCGGAGTGTATTACTGCGAGGATGGCGTTGGATATGGATGGGTTTGCGGATGTTGATCCTTCTTCGGAGTATGGGAGGAGATTATTGAGGAGGAGAGAGAGAATTTGGCTTGCTTTGTTTGTACTTGATAGAGGGTAAGTTGTTCAAATTTTATTTGTAAACCAAGCTAACGACAAACAGCGTCTGCTTAGCCAGAGGTCGAAGCTTCATTGTACCAGTCACGCCTCTCATCGAGACGTGCGATGATTGGCATCGAAGTTCCATCGCTGACGTCTGGGATGGCTCTATCATATCATCAACGGTTCTCCGACGGGATCTGGTAAACCTCATTACCTCTGTAAAAGACAGCTGCGGCAACGAGCGTACCCAAAACATCAGTGGAAGCATAATAGTTCAATCGTAGGTCCTGCTAAAATCGTAACCATACACCTCCTCACATGTTCTCAGACTCCAACAAATGATAGACGGGTTCTTCAACCAGTGGTACGCAACATGGGCCTTCACAACCACTCCAACAACCACAACAAACTCCCCCTCTATCCCACCCTACGTCGAAATCCTAGTAACCCACGGCCGCCTCTCAATCTACAGCTCAGTAATAAACCACCCCACCGCTCCTCTCGCCGTAAAACGTTTCTTCCGCGCCGCAGGCCTTTCCTCATCCCTAAACGTCATGCGCGCAGCGGTACAAGGAGAATCCAAACTCCAATCCATGCCCAACAACACCTGTATCATGATTTCCTTCGCCGCTTGTTTCGCTGTCTACCTAAGTACCATCGGGAAAGGAAGTTTAGCACCTAGTGTAAGAGTTTTAATTGAAGAAAGTGCTGGAGTTTTGGAGAGGATAGGGAATATTACTCCGCATCGAAAGGGAACGAGTGCTTTATATGGAAGACATCTTAGCGTAGTCGTCGGCTCCTTACTCTCTACCCCCGCTCCGCGGCCTTCTCATTCTTCGGAGGTTCAGCAAGCGCCGGCTGGATTCCCGCATGTCCATCCACAGCATAACAATCCTCCACATACACCTACTCAACCTTTGATGTATGCACCTCAACAACAACAACAACAAGCCTCGATACCAGAACTCCTTCAATTCTCTGCGATGTCTGATAATCAGATTAATGAGGCTATCAATAACGCGGGCGAGGAGTTTGATCTTGAATGGGTGGGGTTACAAGATGGGTCTCTGGAGGGGTTGGGGATGGGTATGGATAGGACGGGATTGGGACTTGATTGGTTGAATTGGTTTAATGTCGATGTTGGTGGGGGAGCCCCTGGTGGATTGGGAGGGACGGGTATGTAGGTTATTGAGGGTAAAATGTGTAGGTTTGAACTGGAGTTCTGGGGTGGTTGTTTTGGGATTGTGTCGGAGCCTTTCAAAATGGCAGTTTTTGTTTTTCTTGTTTTTTATATCATTACAAAAGAGGGCAAGGAAGTCGTTCCACGTGGCGTCTCTTTAGCTTGCATAAGTTCTGTGAGAAATAAATAAACACGATCCCGCCCATCTTTATTCTTCCTACATTCCCAGCCATCAAAGTTATCCTGGCAGAATCTCGGCAATCTTTCCGCTACCAGAAACTAGTGTTTAGAAGCTAGATTTAGATAGCATACATACTGAAAGTTCCTAACTTGAGGTAATTCCAAGACAAATGATTCTCAACCATGAAACCATGAAACAATACGACCCGATCGAAAAGGGAGAGATCTCTTGGCCGAAGATCAGCCAAGAATTTACTCACGTGCATTGCATTGGGCGGTTGCCGGGCACCTTCCGAATTAGGATGCAAGAGGCGGCGGTTGACAGTTTGGGCCTCTGGCGCTAGCCCCGATCCGGCCCTAGCCCCATGCTAAGAGCGCTAAGTCTTAGCCCTAACCCTACCCTAAAACCACCTATTTACATATACTCCCTTTTATATATAATCTATTAAAACAACACTACCCTATTATATACTAATCTATATATATCTAAAGAGCGAGCAATTATATATCTAATATACTTAAAATCATCTAAATTAGACTCTTTTTAGTAGCGCTGTCGTAATCCAAAGTAATACGTGTAAATACGATCTATGAGAAGCTACTTATGTACTAATATCTTAAGGCCGGCGATAGCTCTCTATTAACACTACTCCTCTAAAAGAGCTTTAAATTAGAAGATAAATCGATATATTAATTATTTAAGCTTTAAGAAGTATTTTAATAAAAAAAGTAAGATAAATAAGCGTGGTGGCGTTAAGTAATAAATTATTAAAAATTACGACTTTGTTAGATTAAGAGGGTCTCGCTAAACCTACTATGTCTTATATATGTCTAAAACATCTATTCTACTAAAACGCCGCCTTCTGAACTATTAACTAGCAGGTTAGAAGCTCCCTTCCTATTAGTATAGGCTCCTATAGTATTTTTACTATATAGCGTATATGAAGCGCTCCTAGAGTAGGTGGTTAATAGTCTACTTTTATAGGACGCCTAGGTCTAAACTGTTAACCGACCTAGCCACGCCTCTTTAGCCACGCCTCTTCAGCTACGCCTCTTTTAAAAGTGCTTGTTTAAGTACTAGAAAAGAGCCTCTTAAAAGTCTCTTAAATTAAGAGTAAATCTCTTATTTACTTATATCTCTACTAGCTAGAATACTTTTATAATATATATATATATATATATATATTACTAGCTAGAGTATTTAATATTAGTATTATCTACTAAATAAGCTTAAAAG